>LIEC01007518.1:0-13535 GCA_001925005.1 Drosera capensis
TCTGAATTAGTATGCATGAAGTAATACATCTGAACCAGATTGTTTTCATCCATGATTGATTCCCTATACTTAACCAATCTTGTTGTTTTTTTCACTCCTCTCGGTGTCTAAACACTCCTTTCTCGATAGAATTTTCTTGTGTTGCACAAGAAATTGTATAACCTTTTCATCTTATTAATGTAATGCTCCTCCATCCCAAAACAAATGTAAAACATAATTTATAGAAACATTCACTCTTGTCGCGACGAAACACCATTTTTTACGAAAATGATTATGACGTAATTTCTTTAATGGTTGAGAGAAAAACAAAGCTTTCAAAAATCGGAAAAAGAGAGCAGTATCAGCGGCACCTAACTGGTAACTGCTCCCTTCACAACCTTCTTTAAAAATCCTTTTTCTTTTTTTTCCGTTGGCCTTGTGAGGGGCAACAGCCAACTAAATGTCGTTATTGATGCTCCCTTGTGCCGTTTGAAATACACTTTCGTTAGATATACATTAGTGAAAAATTATCATCAATTCAGATTTCTATTGGAGATGAATCTACAACATGATATATCAGGAGGTCGTAGCATGATGTCTCGGTCAGTATGTCATCAACGAGAATGCTATCAGTACAAATCATGTCCTAATTAAAGGCACATATATCATAAATAATATTCTCTCTGTCTCAAATTAATTAAAATATTTTTTACTCAGTTCAAAAATAAATAAAACGTTATTTTAATAATCTTTAAATATTAAAAATAACAAATCAATCTTATTTATTATAATATATTTATTAATTTTTTTCATTATTATACAATAAACTTTATAATTGAAAAGAATTGTTTCCTCTCATAATTCATTTAAATTTAACGGATCCCTCAAATTTACCCTGAAGTCAAAATTAAATCAAAATTCAAAGTCCGTTTCAAACTCAATTCTTACGGTCGTCCTCGCAGATCTGCACATAGTTCACTCCATCCCCATAGTTGATGCTCTTCTCCCTTCCTCTCTCACTCATACCCTGCATCGACATGCTCCCCGCCGCTCTTCGCCGGCAACGCCGCCGTCAACGTCGCTGATCATTACGCAGTTGAATTAGAGTCGGCGACAGTGTTGGTGGATTGATTGAATGGAGTTCACGGACGCGCTGAAGCAGACGGGGCCGTGCTCTTTCTCGCCGAATTCAAGGTTCCTCGCCGTAGCCGTCGACTATCGCCTTGTCATCCGCGACGTCCTTTCGCTCAAGGTGAGCGCATTGTGGCTTCCTTTCTGTTTGCATTTCTAGTTTTTGGGAACTTCAGTTGGAATTTTTGTTGTTGTTGAGTGAATGGTGCAGTGGACTGGACTGTTGTTTGTGTGGAATCGAGTGGTGATTTGGGGGAAATGTGTGAAATTAGGGTAGTGAGACTACTGATTATTGTAAATTTTAGAGGATATTCGTAGCTCATTGGTTAGAAACCCAGCAATTTGTTAATCCAGTCTTAGGTTTTGGATAGAAAGACGCTCTAATGGTATGTCCATTGCTAAAAGGGAAATTGTCGAGGCTGTTTGGTATTGCTGCTTAAAAGTGTGAAAACCAAAACCAATTACAAAAACAGAAAATCAATAAGAAAAACCAAAATCACTCTACAAAATAATATAATTTTTTTATAAAAGGAATCTTGGATATTATACTCTGTTGAAACAGGAAACCACATTTTCTGGTTTGCTATTTCTGTTTCATCCGTTCGAAAATAGAAATCAATAACGAATAGATTTGTTTCATCACCCAGTCAATCAAAAACAAAAAACCAAAAAACAAAACAATATCAAAAAGGCCAGTAGGTGATCAACATTTCTGTTGTGTGATATTTACTGATATCATGAACTTTCTGTGTTGATGCGTGGATAGAACTGTGAGTCTAAAAAATTCAACTGAAAACGGATCATGTGTGGAAGTTCACCTAGGTTTGAAACCCGTGAAGCTCCGTCAAGAGCAGGACTTCTGCTTCTGGAACCTACTTTGATAGAAGCTGCTCAAGGTTAGGATAGGAAGCAAGGTTTCTCTCTTTCCTTAGTATCATGGAACAAACAGAATTGATCGTCATAATTGATTGTACTCTTCCAAGTTTGGGAGGGTGTATTAAAATATTTTGCTTCCATTAGTGAAGTTTTGACTTCTGCTGTACCAAAGATGTTGGTGCCCAAACATGCTGCCTTTTGAGGTGATGTTGAGGAGTTCTGTCTCATAATAGGCCTGAGCCGCAAACCATTTGCCCATGTTTATGTGGATTGTGAAATCCGTTGTTTTTATGCAGGTTATCCAGCTATTCTCTTGTGTAGATAAGATAATTTATATAGAATGGGCACCTGATTCCGAATACATATTATGTGGTCTCCACAAAAGACCGATGATACAGGCTTGGTCGCTCCTCCAGCCTGATTGGACATGTAAGATCGATGAAGGTCCTGCTGGCATAGCTTATGCTAGATGGAGTCCCGACAGCCGCCATATACTTACCACATCAGATTTTCAGTTGAGGTTAACTGTTTGGTCATTGGTGAACACTGCCTGTGTGCATGTGCAATGGCCAAAGCATGCCTCGAAAGGAATAGCTTTCACCAAAGATGGAAAGTTTGCTGCGGTGTGCACAAGACGTGACTGCAAGGACTATCTAAATCTTCTGTCTTGCCATTCCTGGGAAATAATGGGTGTTTTTGCAGTTGATACATTGGATGTGGCGGACATTGAGTGGTCACCGGATGATAGTGCTCTTGTGATATGGGATTCTCCTCTTGAATATAAGGTGCGCCATCATTTCTATTCTGGGACTGTCTGAACCTTTTTTTTTTTACTGGTATCTTCAAGTTTCGTGCATAATTCTCTTTGATATGGATTCTCCTCTTGAATATAAGGTGTGCCATCATTTTTATGCCAGGAATATCTTAATCTATTCTGCACTTATATGTTTCATTCGTTTATGTATAATAGTTCCATCCGGAGTAGAATGTTCTGCACTTGATGGTTTATCGTAACAAATGATGTTGGTGGAAATTAAGCAGGTGTTGATTTACTCACCTGATGGAAGGTGCCTCTTCAAATATCAAGCATATGATAGTGGTCTCGGCGTAAAAACTATTTCATGGTCTCCTTGTGGTCAATTCCTAGCTGTTGGGAGTTTTGATCAGATGTTAAGAGTCTTACATCACCTTACATGGAAAACATTTGCTGAATTCATGCATATATCAACAGTCCGCGCCCCATGTAATGTTTCCGTGTTCAAGGTGAGTTCCTCTTCTCTTATTTTTCTCCGAGTTCTTCATATTTATCTGTTTAATCTTGAGTTTAGGGTCTCACAGAGTATACATTTATTTGAAATTCTAGGAGGTAGATGAACCTCTTGACGTGTCTGGACTTTGTTTGGGTGGTGATTTCCTAGATGGACCTGGTAAGATCCTTTTTCATTTCTCTTTGAAAACAAATTTTTTTCTAGTTCATGAAATTAGGTCCAAGTGTGGGCATTATGTTCATTGTCTCAGTACATCCATTGAAGATCGGAAAAGCTGATTGTATGATATGTGGCTGTTCTGTTGGAGCCTAGGAAAATATGAGAATGTATCAAGGTCTTGCCTTGAGAAAGTATGAGGTGTTTAGTAGTGATTTTAAAGTTTTGTGAGGCATGGGTTTGCTACATGCCGTGGGAGCCCAAGAAAATGTGATAATTTATCTCTTTCATTTTGTGAGTATTGTTCCTTCATTGGGGTTTGGAGTATGAACTGAGAATGATATAAGTAAATGAGAGAAAGGAAACATAAAGGGAATGGAAGAATGAAATAAATGATTGCAAGGAACAAAATGTCCCGAGATTAGTCAAGAGAGGGAAGTAATTTTGGCTAAAAAATGAAAGAGAGCCAATAATAGGCTATAATGGGAAAAAATAAACTTTTGTATGGAATTGGTGAAGCATAGCACTGCTTAATGCATATGAGTGAGAGCTGCCCTTAACCAAGTAGAAGAAGATGGGTAGAAGTTCAAGTGAAACAAAAGAAAAAGGGCAAGGATGATCAAAAGACAAGAGTAAGAAATGAACTGATCTTATCAAGAAGAAAAGAACATGAGGTGACAAAGTAGCTGCATGCCATGGGGTTAGATTCTTACAATCCATGCGACACTTAAACTATTCAAATTTTTATTTGAGCTCAGCCTAACTCCAATGTCAAAAGACTAGATCAATGAGAGAATGAGAACTTTGAACGAACTTAAGGGGGGAATATAAGTGTTTGTATTGAACCGGTGGATTTTGTGGGATTATGGACTTTTGAGGAATGGTTTGATAAATGAGTTAACACCTCCTTATATACAAGTTCATGGAATGGTTTAAATTGTCTAGAACTATTTCCTAAACTTTTCTAAGTTGGCTAGAGAATTCTACTAAGACTTTTCTTCCTATATGTACAAAGAATTCTCTAGACAAATCTTACCCAAGATAAACCTAAAAACTCCCTAGGATATTCTGGAGAACATCCAAGAACATTTTAAAAAAGTGTAAAGAGTTCACTCTAGAACCTTCTTGAACATTCTAGAAAAGTGGGGAGAAGTCATTCTAGAACATTCTAGAAAAGGGTGGACAACTCTTCCTAGAACATTCTAGGATAAGTGTAAAGGAGTCTAGAAAAATGTAGAGAACTCTAGACAATACATCAAGTGAAATCTCCACAACTTAGTTCTCCACTTAGCTTGTCCGTGACATGTTCATCCGCCTAGTTCGTAGACGTCCTTGACGGACTTGAACGCCTATATTTGCTCCTTGAATTGTCACAAAGAGTCTTCGGGTTCCCAACTTGCCTTTTTCATAGACAAATTCTTCCACTTGACAAAGTACTTCTTGTAGCGTGGAATCCCCGATCTTCGGATCTCCCGATTGTCTCTTCTTTCTTATCATATGAAGTGGTGACGGCCGCGGTTGGTGCTTGTTTTGACATCTCTAGAACTGGTTCATCATCATCTTGGTGATATGATTTGAGATTGCTTACATGAAAGATCGGATGAATCTTGAACCTTGGTGAAAGCTCTAAGTGATAAGACACATTTTCAGCTTTCTTGGTCACCAGAAAGGGGTCTTCATACCTTCTTACAAGTCCCTTGTGAATCTTCTTTGGCGTTATGTTTTGTTGAGGGATGAGGTTCACCATTACGAGATCACCAACTTGAAACTCCAAAGGCCTCTTATGTTTGTCGGTCGATTTCTTCATCTTCTTGGTCGCCTTATTGAGGTAGGAACGAGTTACGTCCGCTTGTTCTTGCCACTCCTCGGCAACCTTGAAAGTCGCTGGACTACTCCCTGTGTAGTCGCCCGCTAGTAAGTTTGGAGTCAAAGGAGAGTTGAGCAACATCCATCAACTTAGCCCAATCCCTTTGGTTGACACTCACATAGTGTCGAAGATAAAGCTCTAACTATTCATTGGTTTAGAGGTGGAAGCTTGTTGAGAAATTGAGATCTAACCCCAAGAGTTTGAATAGTTCGTCCAAAATTTGCCCGTGAAACGCGGATTTCGATTGCTTACAATGCTTCTTGGGATTCCCGAATACTTCATCACATATTTGAGGAAAAGACAGGCTGCCTCCTCGGCCTTGCAGTCCCTTGGAGCGGGGATTAATATGACATACTTCGTGAAACAATCAACCACCATCATAATCGAGCCACACTCTTCGAAACTTGGTAGCGTCGAAATAAAGTCCATGAAAACACTCTTCTATGGTCTTGATGCAATAGGAAGCGGCTGCAAAAGTCCACCTGGAGGTCGTTGCTCCACCTTATCTTGTTGGCTAATAAGGCACGTCCGTACGTAAGTCTTCACATCCTGACCCATGCTTGGCCAATAATAACAACCATGGTCCGATATGCTCTAGGATGTCCCGTCCATTGAGAATCATGATACTCCATGATTTCCTTCCTCAAGTTCCTCTATTTCAGGAGATAGACCCATTTTTTTTGTGCGTAAAGAATACCATTCTCGAGCCAAAATCATCGGGTCTTTTCTTCCTTGGCGAGTTACGTCACTCTCTTTGCCGTAGGATCATGCTCAAGTTCCTCCTTGATTCGTTCCATAAGTAAAATCTTCACAATTCAGTTCTCCACTTAGCTCGTCCGTGATATGCAGCAACTCCATGGCTAAGGTAGTATATAACTTTAAAACTTAAAACATATAGAAAAAGGGTTATTTGAAAAACAAGCAATACATTTTTTCTTTAGCAATTACGAAGAATACGTTGATCCTCGGAATCCCCCAACTTTATTTCTTCTATTTTCTTGATTTTCTAATTGAGCTGAAGTTGCTTGTAATTTTTTGAATTTTGGAGTCCTACTCTTTAAATTTCCAGCATTCTTTTTTAGATCTCAAGTTCCCCCTTATGTTTTCCTGTCTTTATAATGTAACTGTGAGTCATCATGTTTTCTTGAATCTCTAGAAAATGGTGTGGAAGAACCGTCAAGAGTGAGATACGAGGTTGTGGAAGTACCCGTTACATTGCCTTTCCAGAAGCCGCCTACTGACAAGCCAAACCCTAAACAAGGTGTTGGTAAGTATACCTCTATTGCCATGCTTTTCTGAATTGCCTTCTCTGATGAATCCCAAAAAATCGAATTATCTGACCAGGTGACTGGAATTCGCAGGTCTATTGTCTTGGAGCTGCAACAGCAAGTATATCTGTACTCGTAACGACACCATGCCTACGGCATTGTGGATATGGGATATAAGCTATCTTGAGCTTGCGGCAATGTTGGTTCAGAAAGATCCCATCCGAGCTGCAGCGTGGGATCCAACATGTACTCGCCTCGTCTTCTGCACGGGTAGTTCACACCTGTACATGTGGACCCCGTCAGGAGCTTACTGTGTTAGTGTTCCGTTGCCGGATTTCAGTGTGCTTGACTTGAAATGGAGTTCAGATGGAAGCTGCCTTCTTCTTAAGGACAAGGAATCGTTCTGCTGTGCTGCGGTGCCTATACTTTGCGAACCAAGTGATGATTTCTCAGATGACTGAGAGCCTGCATCTTAAACCAATGCTGGCTCATAAAGAACTGACAGTGAGTTCAGAAAATCTTGTCTCGACCTTTGTGTTATGAAAAATGTATATAGTGATCCCTGTTTTCGATTCGTGTTTAACTTAATCCTATGATAGATTGGGTCATAAACAAGCTAATCTAATCCGTCTACCCTTGTACTTCGTGTAATCAATTTTACAGCTTGTAAACATTTTGTTTCAGTGAGATTGGACTTCAAATGGCGAGCATTGTATGCATGGGGAAATATCAGGTCTTGGTCGTCTGTTCACGTCTTCACGGTCAGGTGGTTGCTTAGTATGCTCCATAAAACACTAGGTTTCCTACGAACAACCATCCGCATGTGAGCCGAACTTACATAGTAGAAGCTGAAAATACTCCTAACATGAATCAGTTCGTGTAAACATGAAAACAGTTGGCTCGAACTTACATAGTAGAAGCTGAAATGCAATGAGCAAAAAACCTGTAGCTTCTTCATGTTTCATTACTTGGCATTCCTATACAACAGTGAAGCCAAACACTGTTGGCTCTTAGCTCACTAGCCCGGTGGCCCCATATGGTAGTGTTAGTATTGATGAATTTATGTTAACATTAGACAAGTAATGGGCAGATCAAATAACAACAAAGGATTCTGCTGGCTCAAGAATAAGAAAAACTTGTTCACTGTGACGGCCCATGAAGCGTGACGAATATTTATCCCTCTATGCCAATTCGGTCATGTCCTATGAGTGTTACGCGATCACAGCTGCCTTCTGCTCTACCTGAAATTGACAAGAACCGCATGGTTTTTGTACTGGATCTGGTTCACCACGACATACATGTGGCGTCACGACCAATCCCAAAGACTTGCGAGGTTCACGACCATTATCACGTCTGGTGACAGCGCTTTTATCTCCAGAAGTGATGCAGTCACCGTATAGCAGTATTCGCTACTATCCTAGTGACACTCTCACTATCTTGCTTCAAGTTGAATCCTGACTCAACATCCACCGCTATCAAACTATTGGAAAAAGGTTCCCCCGGAGTTCATGTTGTTCCGATTTCTACAAGCTTTTGGAGGATTTCCTTGCTGCTGGGTCTTAGATGAGGCGAAGGAGAGCAACAAGCGATAGCGAGCTGTACCAATTTGAGAATACGGTCTTTGATTATCATCCTTTGATGGCTGGATTGACCCATGAGCAAGTCGGGATGATAAAGGTCGTCGAACCTACGTTCAAGAACTGCACTCCTGATAGAATCCGGCAAGTAAAATTCTTGAGAGACCGATGGATTCCCATTGATAGGCTCCTTGCCCGTCACTAACTCCAACAAGATCACCCCAAGACTGAAAACATCAGTGGACTCATTCACGTCCTTCATTTTGATCAGTTCCGGTGCTTTGTAGCCTTGACCAGCTGATGTTTCTAGCATCTCTTGCCCAGCTGCAGGGTTCAGCAGGAGAAGCAGGCCGTAATCCGAAACATAAGGATGCCAGTTTTGATCCAACAGGATATTCTTAGACTTCAGATTTCCATGTATTATCTGTTTGCTCAAACCAGAATGCAAATGACACAGTCCTTTCACAATACCGATCGATATTTCATATATCAGGTCCCATTTCCACGCAACGCCTTTCCGATCTGCAAGTAAAAACATAACCACAAGCCGATGAACCACCAGTCAGATAAGCAACTTCAAATAAGAAACTTCATTATAGAAGCAACTTTGCCATCACTAACAAAACTTAAATGGGATAGAATATGCTTGATGAATTCTTTGATTGCCGACCTGAACTAGTCAGTTTCCTATATTCATCATGAAAGTAACCTTGTGGAGAGTCTCATAGAGGTGAAAGCGAAAAACGAACTACAAAGGCCAGGTAAAGCCTGAGCAAAAACTATAAGTCAATGTCACTAGATTAATGACAGGTAACCATTAGCAGAAAAGGAAAGGAACGATAGCAAAAAATTGAAAATTGTTCGAAGTTGAAGAGAAGAGAGATATGTTATATTAACCCCAAGAAAGACATGCTTCCTACTAATAACAGGGACTTATTCAACCCAAAGGGAGAATCAACAAACAGAACAGAACAGAACATGCATACAACTCCAATTTAGTTCAGATGTAGTTTTCCATAGAAAGGGTCAAGTGATGAAAACTAAAGAATTTGTAGGAGCTGCAAACTGCCATGAAGGCGCCATCGGTTTAGAAGAACTCAAAAACACGTAAGTCGGGAATACAAAATCATAACAACTCCTCAAGTGTTCCCGTCATGAACAAGGTTTGAGGATGACCAGATCTACTTGTCTTATCCCTATTGCGGACAAAAAAGAGATTGTTTCTCAATGTATATCCCGTAAGAAGTGACCAAGAAACAAACTCAAATGCTCGAAAATGGTAACTTGAGCAAAATATCGACTCAATTCAACCATATTGACACAAATTTGAAGGCAAACTCAGCGCCTCATATCACTTAATCTGAACTTTGGAAACACATATGACCCATTACGGAGCGATTCTAAGTACATAAAAACTCTGAAATTTTGTATAATAACCATAAAACAGAAAAAAAAAATTCACCAACCAAGAGAGAGAGGCCTAATATGGCCTTGAATTTCATAACATGGGATGTCCAATTTCTACCTGGTCCAGCCAAAATAACAACTCAAAACACATGGAGAGTTGGAATCCACATACGTACCTACCAATAACCCAGGATACATACTTATCCTTGCCAGAACTTCATTTTTTGTATGCATACACAGATACCACCACAAGAAAGCAAATTGAAGTAATCTAGGACTGACTATCGATTCATCGCGCGATGCCCATAAAAGTTTCGACAAATTCAAGCAGATATAGCCGAAATTGCGAAATGGGACAAAACTTTCCTCACCCCAAACGTCAAAATCTAGTAGTACCAAAACAATAAGCCAAATTTTCCCAAATTTGCAAAGTAATGCATATCCGAGGTGCCAAGATAGTTGTATAGTTCCAGTGAACGTGTGCCATTGTCTTCCTACCAAAGATTCCAAGCATTCAACGAGCAACCATCATCGACCCATCAAAAGTTCAAACTTATTCACAATTGCGTATTCTATGAAAAACATCCATGACATCCACTAAACTCAATGGAAAAAATCAAACAAAAATTCACAAAATCCAATTTCATCACTTCACACAGGAGAAATTTGCTAGCACCAATACCTCGAATGAACTCGGCCAGGTTCCCGCCACCATAGAACGGATGAACAAGCAACTTCTCGCCTCGCCCCCCGACATATACCGCCACCAACGGAACCACATTCTTATGCCTAACCACCCCAATCTCCCTCACCACATCCCTCACACTCTCCACACTGCACGCCGGCCTCAAAAACCTCAACAACACAACCCCATCGCCCCCGCCGCCGCGACCATTCTCCACATCTTCTTCATCATCCACATTATAAACAAAATCCCATATCAAGCAAGCCTTGTATAAAGTCCCATAACTAGACTTCCCTATAACTTCACCGGGCGCATCAAGAATGTCATGAATCTGTAACCCTTTTGCTCCCTCGAAACATATCAGCTCTTCTTGGACATACCCACGTAGCTGTTTTTTCTGCTCAGCATCGTCTCCATTGAATCTTCCGGTTTCAGAGCTGGTTTTGTGTTGTGATTGGTTTCTTGTTCTGAGGAGGAATATGAAGAGGAAGAGGAGTGTGATGAGGAGTGATGAAGGGATGAGGATGATGATGACGAGGAAGAGATTGTCGTTCATGGTGTAGTATTCATGGAGGGAGCTGGTGTTGCTTTCTTGAGATCTGCAAATCTGAAGAAGCAAATGGTAGAATGGGGAGAGGGAGAGATGCTGTTGGTTGGGAGCTTTTAATGTAGAATAACAAGGTGGAAGCAGGGGGGCGAAGAGAGAGGGATTGAGATCCGTCGTCGTGTTTCAAATCTTATGAATGAAAAAATCGACAATGAGAAATATAAAGTTCGACATCGATAGATATTTATAAAGAAAACAACCAACAATTATTTCATGGACTCCTCATATTATCCCATCAAGTATAATGTCTGTGAACAACAAAACGTACCTAAGCTGTTGTGATACAAAAACAAGGAGGCATGGTTGGATCGTTGTTGGCACATGTGAACGACTGTTAAACTTTCTAATCGTAGCAGTCACATATAAGACAACAGAAGTTGCCAAAAGTCAAGAACCGTCCAAGAACTCAGATTGACAAAAAGAACGCTGCAGGAATCTGAGCACACTTGGTAATTATCAGGCATCTCAGTTCAGTAATGCAACTGTAGAAATTATTCGTTGCCATGCTTCACAGCATTGACAACTAGTGGTGGTTGTATATCCACGCTCAGTTGACATGTATAAGTAGTTTTGATAATGCACATTTTCTGAAGCTTGAACGAATGAACGGAAATTATAATCCATCCATCGCTATCTTGCTTCTCTTGCGTTACTTGTACATCGTAGCCAGCTTTCTGTGATCATCAAAGGTTCTGCACGTTGTTGTCAGTATACAACCTACTACGATTGATAGGAAAAAGAGAGGGGAAGTCATACCAAGAAGAGTAATGTCTTCGAGATCAGTCGGAACCTGGGATGATTTATATAAGAAGTCCGACAAGGGATCAACGTTTTCCTTTTTATTGAAGATGTCGACCTCCTATCTGCTCCTCTGCCCTTCCGATGCATACAGATAGACCCGTACCGTACGCACACATAGAATTGGTATTCGAGGTAGAGTATGTCGAACGAAACATTAACTAAAAATTCGTTGTATTCATCCGAATTTGAATCCTGGCCTAAAGAACAAATCAAAATAACGCAAAAGTTGAAAGCTCCAACACCACCCAAATCTTAGGTACAAGGAGACACTTTGATGCGTTGAGCTGCACAACTAGTTCAAAGAGCCAGGACGATAACCAATATGCTGATGGTTACAGGGGTTTTGCTCACACTGGGTGGACCAAACAGCGGGCAGGGCTACAACTCTGTTGAAACTTGCGTAGACGCATTAGAAATCGAAGAACTATTTGTTTCTTTTTTCCCCGCTCCCACGCAAGGACACAAACTCTGGTTGCCAACTCAGGAATGTTAAATTCCACACAGGTATGAGAATCAAAAAGTTCTAACCCCTTTTCACATGGACCCGATGTTCGTTCGCTGATATCAGGCCAGTGATTATGCAAGAGCCTGGAAACACACATTGCAGGGAACAGATTGAGATTAACATTTGTAATGCACAAAGAGTCTATCTTGAAGGATTAAAAGTATAACCATAGCAATCACCATTCCAACAGATGGTCACTCCAAGAAAAATCAGCTCATGGATCCTGCCTTGCCTGAACCATCATGCGGCAGAGATGGATGAATTACAGTCATGGTTTAACCTTTTTCCATCAATAGGATTCTCCTGACTTTGCTGCAAGAACAACTCCCACGAGAGCTCCCGTTCGGAGAAATGCTGATAGCTATCGACCACGACATTACAACGATCCCAAATTTGTCAGCACAAGAGCCATTTGTCATCCCAAATTCAACACCGAAAGAAACACATGGGCAATTACTTAAACAACGATGTTGCCCTGATATAACAAGAAAGCTGCCATGATATTGAATCCAATTGCACAGAACAATTCTAATCATGCATTACCACAATGAACTTCAAAATAATATTTGACTACAACTCCCGAAATCACTTCCATTCGCAGCAGACCCTGCACTATGTATCTTGATTCGAAGCCTAAACCTAAGAACCCAGCACATCACATCTCATTCTTTGGCGAACCACAAAAAGTCAGACTCACATTTTCTCTTGAGCATTCTCCTCTCATCCACTTATTTTTAAATAATTATCATCAAATCACGTCATACAAGTTAAAAAATCACCGGAAGCCAAGATTTTTCAAGCGAATGTATAAAATAGACTGTCCGTCACAAACATCCCCTTTTTCACGACACACAAAGCCAAACCCCGACGACGATCACGACAACCCCGATCAAAACCTCCACCACCCTCCCACACTCCTCCCCCAACCCCATCCCCACCCCCGCCGTCGCCACAAACGTCACCCCATTCGTCACCGGCACAGCCACCGAGATCGGTACCTTCCCAAGCACACCGAAGAACGCCGCCGAGGCGGCCAGGTTGAGGACGAGCGGGACCGAGTACTGCCACGTCAGCACCAGGGAAATGATCGTCTTGACGGCGGCGATGACGTGGCCGGTGAGGGATGATTGTGGCTTCGATTTGGGCGTGTGCTTATCCCAGATGAGGGCGCCTTTCTTCATCAGGGCGTTTGTGGTGCCCCAGATTATGCCGACGGCGAGCATCAAGTGCACATCGCCGGCGATGGCGAAGGGCATCGTCGTTGGAAGGAGTTGGTGGCCGGCGGGGTTGTGGAGATCGGAGGTCGGAAGCAGTTTGTGGGAAGGTTGATTCGGTTGATGGAATTAGTCAATTAGGTTCGTAGTACGATACTCTGGAGTTTCTTCCCAACTTTTTATAATCATTAATA
>LIEC01007519.1:0-17575 GCA_001925005.1 Drosera capensis
TTACAAAAGCACGTTGCTTACCTGTAAAAGTCCTGAGAATCAATATGACATGTCCGAGCATGTCATTAACCTGTAAAAGCCTTTAATATAGGCCAGTGATACTGAAATAGGGATTAACCTGCTTGACTTGTATTATTATTATCCTGTACGTATTTATACATTCCTGATTGGCATATGATTGCTCGGTGTTGCTTGCATTGCATTCTGTTTGCGCATGGGAAATGCATGATATAATAAGCATGCCAGACCCCTGAGATGGATGTGTATCCTGTGTTACTGGGCTTTCAAGCTCACGGTTACATATTCGTTTCAGGTAATAAAGGATCGTGGAGGGAACCGTTACATAGCGAAGATGATTAGTTTCGACTTGCTGTACCATTTCGCTTATATTTTCGGAGTACGATTTTTATGTAATTCTAGACGATGTAAGTTGGATACTTATTTCTAGATCCTATGTTTCTGATACTTAAACCCCTTGTATTCCTGTCGCCTTGCTTCGAAGGAAACTTTGGAGCGGCGGTAACGCCACGTGTTTAGCAGGTATTGGACAGGAAATCCCGGGGCGTTACAGAGACCCTCGTGCTGATCGGTTAAAAAATGATCTTGATACTAATTCGTCAAAGTAATCATTACTTCTTGCTTGCATGCACCCAACACCATTTTGTAGCTGCTCGAACCCTTCATCAATCCAAAGCTTTGTAAGTGATTGAAATATACGGCGTTCAGAAAATATATGGCCTTTAGAAAATAAAGAGCAATAAGAAAAACAGCGCTTAAGATGTTGCGGCAAATAACAGTAACTAACAGCCAGAGCAGGAAGAATGGATTCAACATTCCAGAGTTCGCTCTCCAAAACCCTTTTCCATTGTTTGGCGTCCTCGCCGAGTGCACGAAGGATCCCAACGGCAGCCTTTATTGCTAAGGGCAAACCTTTGCATTTGCTAACTATCTCTCTACCGATTGCTACTAGCTGAGGGTGTGCGTTGGCTTGACCAGTGGGAAAAATAGATTGTGAGAACAATGACCATCCATGTTCTTCAGATAGTTGATTCAATTGGAGGCGATGCCTAGATTGCAAGGCAGAAGCAACACGATCAATTCGGGTAGTGACAACCATCTTGCTACCATGCGCTCCGCGATTGAATGGTTTCAAGAGTCGGTCCCATACTTGCATACTTTTGGGATCCCAATCCCAAACGTCATCCAACACAATGAGAAATTTATTCCCCTTGAGAACTTCACAGAGCTCGCGTTGCAGTACGTCCCAACTGCAGTCATCACCATAAGATCTTCTTGTAATGGATGCAAGAATTTCTTTGGTTAATCGAGCTGCATCGAAAGTATCAGAAACATAGACCCATGAGATCAAATAGTTACCCGATGAGATCCTGGGATCATTATAGACCAGTTGAGCAAGGGTGGTTTTCCCAACTCCACCCATACCAACAATCGAAATCACATCGATCTTTGATCCAGGAATTGCAGGCTCCTCAGAGAGCACCCACCCCATGATCTGCTCTTTCTCGTTTATTCTTCCAAAAACATCAGATTCCTCCACAAAAGAGGTCGTGATCCGATTAGTCCTGAGAGAAGCCGGAGGAACACCACCACCACCGCCAGTGTCAGCAACTAACCCGAGGCGTCCGCTTTTATCAATCAGAGACGAAAGGGTTGCAATTATGTTCGCGGCTTTATCTGGGATACGCTGCTTGAATTCATCAAGAGCACAAGAATCGTAACGTACCTCCTCGGGTGCTTCTTTGTTGGACAACCCCACGTTACGGATGAAATCGAGAGTGAACTCAGCGTCATAGATTGAGCACTTGAATTCGATGAGCCAACTCTTGACGGCGTTGCTGGTGAACTGCTTCCGCTCCGCATCTTCCAGCAGCGGCTGCACCTCATTCAACGCCATCTCCAGCTTTCTCGCAAGAGCTTCATCGACGACGGTATCATTGGCATCGTTTCTCCGCGATGGACCGGAGCTGCTGGACGGCAGTCCGATGTTCACGTACAAAGGACGGGACATCGTGGATCAGGAACAACAAGCTTTGCTTTTGTTATTTGTGAAACTCCATTGGTGGGAAATGACAATAAGGATTTCCAATCAATGAGCCCACGAGAAAATACTCGACTTTTCAAAGTTTTGCCACTTGGAAAATGACAAAAGAAAGAGAGCACTAAAGTTCAACGCAAAAATGGTTGTAAGGGGGCCCATAATCTTTAAATCATTGTTGGTAACACACCCGATGATATGAAGTGAATTGTACCATTTGAACGTCAACAAAATGTAAAACAGAGTCCCATTATTTATGGGACATTTTTTTTATCGGATTGTGGAATGATATATAATAAGTTAATTTGATCGATTATATAAATCGTATTATCGGGATAGATTTAAAATCAGTTAATTTAATTGGTTTTATATCATAAAAAAATATTTTATTTCATGAAATCACATTTACATATTCATTTATAAAATCTTTTCTTTTATGCAGTAAAATCAGTCATTTTATTGGTGATTTTGGTTTTGGAATATGGTTTTTTTTTATTATGGTATTGACTTATGGCCTCTTAGACATCGTTGTGGTTAATGATTTTTTATTTTCGTTTACTGAGTGATGAAGAAGAAACGTTTGATATCGATTCCTATTTCTGAAATGGATGAAATAAAAAAAAAAAGTTTGCATTTCTTGTTTTAGTATTGAAGATCCCTTTTACAAAAAAGAAATCATTTTATTTCGTAAAATGATTTCGATTTTCATAAATGATTTTTTGTTTCTATAACTGCTTTTGATTTTCATAAGTTTGAGAAACAATACCAAACATCTCCTTACGATTTCATATTTTGAACAAACATATCAAACAATCCCTAAAGTAGCAATGTGTTTTGTTTCCAAGAGTTGATTCATAGTCTGTATTATCTCACATAGCATTTTGATCACTACGACATTCGTGACATCCATGCAACATGTTTATGTTACTTTTGTTGGGAATAAACGGGCACTCCCAGGACTTGAGACAGATAAAGTTAGAAAAAATAATTGGGACAAATGATAAAACATAAAATTAACACCACGACAAAAAAAATTACGTGGTTCATCCCGATCGTGAGATTACGTCCACGGACAACTGATAAATATTTTAACTATCAGACTGAATATTGTTATAAGAGAATTTATTTCTCCACTCACTAATTTTTATGGGACTCACAGCTCACCTACTAAAAAAAAATAATATAACATTTAGGATAATCCCTAAATATAATTACAACAAGATAACCCTTCAGTGAAAAGATAACTCAAATACAAACCCGTATTTATCCTAAATTCTTCACCCCGATGGATTTGTTTGGCTCTGCTGCCTCTGCTTTCTTTCGCTGCAATGCAAATATATAAAACCACGCTGTATCGCTTTAATTTGCGATTATTTCGCGTGTCCAACTTTCTCAAAGCCTCTGTCTTTTTCTTGCATAGTCGATAATTCTCTTTACATTTCTCAATTTTTCTCAAACTTTCACCTTTTCAAAAGTGATGGGTCCCCAATCAACTTTTGCCTTTTGGTTTTATAACAATGCACTAGGATCATCTTATTTTTAAAGCAAACCTTTGTCGATTATCTCCATTTAAAGAATCACTTTTGTCTCATACATGGAGGTATTGGATAGCTTTCACCCGTTTCTATCAAAATCGCCATGTTGCTATCTTCAAAGGGAAGCTTTCTTGTGGCTCCACTTGAATTGCACCCTTAATCGGATTACTGTTTTCTTACACATGCTCCCATCACCACGCTATCAATCATTGTGGATCCTTACAACTTAAATAAGTTGTCTTCGCTTAAACCTTTCATAAACACGAGCACTTCTGGTAATTTACATCGATCCATCTTGACCGCTGAATCAAAATCCCTTTGAGTCCAACCTCGATAATGAGATTAAATTCCTCCATAACTCTGAAACGTGTTTAACGTTCTCAAAGATTCTAATCGTCCCATCATGCGTCTTTATGCGGACCGAGCCAACTCGCTCCACCTTAGAGATTAAATTACTCCAAATTACAACCTTCTTGTCACATCGATCGCAGGATGAGAACCATGATCGCTACGAGCACATGTGATATGTTGCTCCGTTATCAAAGATCCAACCCTCTTGGGATTTAGATCCTCCATAAGCTACGTGCACCTCATCGTCATCAATTAATCCAACCCTGAACTCTTCATCCTCGTGCTTGTTGCTTTAGCAAATGGCTCCATTTCCAAAAGCAACGCGACAGTTCCTTTTGATATGCCCTTTCCTACCACAACGCCAACACTCTCATTCATCGCTTTGGTTTTTCGAACGGTCCCTTGATGATGAAATTTCCCCCGATCGTTCTTGAAGAGAGAGCCTCGCCATGAGCTGAACGTTTGAAAGTTGCCTTCTTCCGAAGTTCAGTACTCATTAATACGCCCATCACATTATCTAGCTTCAGCTTATTCTCCTTGGAGTAACTCAAAGTCATGATTAAGCTATCATAATAGTCGGGTAAAATACACAACAAAGTCATCGCCTTGTTCTCATCTTCCAAGTGCACGTCAATACTCTCCAGTTGACTAATCACATAATTGAACTCGTTCAAATGATCCTAGATCTTGACGTCGTCTTTCATCTTCAAAGAATAAAGCCTTCGTTTCAGAAGGATTCTATTGATGAGAGATTTAATATCGTTACTATTTCTAATAAAATAAAAATAAGAAAAAAATAATTTTGATTTTGATATCGTTCAGAAGGATTTTGATTTTTTATTTCTTAGATGGATGAAAGTGAAGCTAAAAAAAAATAAGAAAAAAATAATTTTGAATTTTTGTTTCCTCTTTCATTTTAATGCAACATTCAAGAATCCCTTTACCAAAAAAAATTCATGAAATGTTTTCGATTTTAGTTACTGATTTCTTATTTCTATCACCGGTTTTAGTTTTTATAATTTTGGACAATGATACCAAACGATCCCTTAATTTTTAAACTAAAGAGGACTTGCGTTGCTTGCGTATCTGTTTGTGTTCAATAATCCATTTGGAAGAACCTGAATACTCATTTCTTTAGTGTAACACCGAACAAATTAGCCAACGAGTTGAAGGTCACTGCATCCATCTGCATTCACATACTCAGACATCAAGATAATCAAAGCTTGTTTGAGCAAATCGTGCTAATGCTTGATTAACAAAGATGAAGAGTAAATGTCATGGACTTCATCACACTGTCAAATCTCAATGCAGTTAGCTTTCTGCTTTGATCGTGCAGCTATTTCCGTATCTAACTGCAGTGCTAGGAGGCCTCCGGATCCATGGACGAGTCTACCTACGACTCTAGATCTTGAGCGAATCACTCCAAAAATAAATCCTATGAATTTCATAATAACGGGTTAGCTAAATAAAAAAGAATAATTATAAAGATAACACATAGTAAAATAAATAACAGTAAAAATTTTATCCAAAATTGAGTAGCCATCTCCTCAATAATGAGAATGTCCGTTAGTGACTTTTCTGTTAATATTGCCTCCACAGTTTTAGGAGTACCCGATTTTTTATTGGTCTTCATAAAAATCTCAAACTCCGTCGTCTTTCTGTTAAGACCGGCCTCCTGAAAAATATTACAAATAATTAATTGACAAGATTTTGTAAAATAGACGATGTCTTATAATTTAACTTAAATATACATACTTACCATTCTCTGTGCGACGGTGAGGGTATAGAACAACCCTGGGAGTGTGTTGTTTCAGCCTCTTCTTCGGCTTCTTCTTCCTCTTGTTCTTCTCTCATCATCATCATCGTCATTGTCGTTCCATGGCTTCTGGTGCATCAATTGTTGATCTTGATTTCGTTTTGAAGTTTGCCCACCACTTAGATTGTCGTGGTGCACATCCTGGATAAAGAGCATAGTAGATCTGGATAGCTTGTGTGGCGAGGACAAAAAGATCATAGAGACCTCTATATCTTGATGTCCGATCAATGTCCACAATCTCATAGGTAGGATGAACAGTCAATCCCGAAACAGAATCAAACCACTCACACCTAAATAAGACTGTCTCCAGACTTCTAAATCCTGGAGCTATGTACTCAAGTTTCACAATATCAATGACTATGTAATAATCAAGATCAACATCCATTTTCACACATACTCCCCAGTTGGCCGTTGCTTTTCCTTTTCCACGTTCATATGTGTCAAAAAGAAAGTCATTCACAATATATTGTGAGAACTTATTCACATAAATCGCAGGTCCAGAAGCTATTGCATTCATGATCTCATTACATTGGAGCCATATCACATGATTTTTCAACCAAACCGGCCAAATATGACGACCTTGGTCCATGTTTGTTCGGTAGTGTTCACTAAACCATTTCTGACCATGTCCTCCTCAAACAACCTATCATAAATTTTCCCACATCAATAATGGGTATCACATTTTTGACCATTTATGAGCATTACATATTCACATTTGATTAATACTTGGATTAAATACCTCTCAAACGGTGTAATAAGGTCGCAGTTGTTCAACATATATCTATGAGCAGCCCATCATCTAGTTCGTCAAGCGTGAGCTTCTTCTCTCCTATTTAATTTTCCTTCTTCTTCTTCTGATTTTGACCGTATCCTCTATTTCTGAGAAATACATCTAGAAGATCAGGAGCTTCCTCATCATCACCATCTCTTCCAGTAGACCGAGGAAGATCATTAGCCTTTGAATCCACGCCCATGGATAATACAACTTCGTGAAGTTGCAAGCTTCCTCCAAAAGATAAGCTTCATATATAGAACCTTCAACATGTGTTTTGTTCTCAATATTCGGTTTTGGATGAAATAAAAACCTAAAACACATAGTGGATCAATTTTGACAATTCGTAACAAACTCCATGGAAAGCCACAGTTCAAAATTTTTACTTTTCAAAGACATACATCCACCTGTAATGTAGAAGTTCGGCTATACT
Organism: Drosera capensis; assembly: GCA_001925005.1. NCBI lineage: Eukaryota > Viridiplantae > Streptophyta > Magnoliopsida > Caryophyllales > Droseraceae > Drosera > Drosera capensis. The sequence goes on from LIEC01007519.1 coordinate 6,964, forward strand.
TGCCTCGGAAGGCAGATGAATTGGGAGATGTTCCATGGAGTTGAAAAAACTAGGAGGCAAAATCCTCTCCAACTTACAAATTATCTCCGGAATGAACCTCTCTAACCGGTCCATGTCACTTTGAGTAATACAATGTGCACACAAGTCCCTGAAAAACTGGCTCAGCTCCGTGAACGCTTTCCAAACCTTGAGTGGCAAAAACTCCCTAAAGGAAACAGAGATCAATCATTACATAAACGTATGACAGTCATGACTTCTCATGCCTCTTAGCTGCCACTCAGGCTCTGGAATGCAACGATGGAGGTTGAAAGCATAACCATCTGGAAACTGCAGACCCTTCACCCATTCACACACCAACTTCCTTTGTTTCTTCTGCAGAACGAAAGGACCTCTCGGCATCAATAACTGTGGCTTACCAGAATTACCAACACTTCTAACCATGTGAAATTGAGGTCTTTTGTAGTAGAGTTCCAAATATTTTCTTGAGCTGATATTGTCTTTGATCTTTCTAGTAACATCCATCACTGTATTATACACGTTGTCAAACACGTTCTTCTCTATATGCATCACATCAAGATTGTGGATGAGAAATTTTCTCCAGTACGGAAGCTTCCACAAAATACTCCTCTTGCTCAAATTGTGTCTTCTATGAACAACAACTGCATTCGTTAAAAGGTCATATTTCAAACGTTCCATCATGGTAGGAATCCCTAAAAGACTTCGAAACAACTCATCTCCACTATAAATCCCGAACGGGGAAGGGGCGAGGGTAAGCTCAATTTTGTTCTTCTTAAATCCACTCTTGTTCTTCCTGAAAGACTATCCCAATGGCAGAAAAGGACGATGATAATCAAATCATGAATGTTTGTTTCCATTCTTGAGGTAGAATGACTTCGTCTTCTCCATGCAATGAGGACAAACCAAACGACCAGCAATGCTCCAACCAGACAACATCCCATACGCAGGAAAATCACTAATTGTCCAAAGTAAACATGCCCTCATCTGAAAGGTTAGATGCTTGTGATCGTCGTATGTCGGCTTTTCTACTTCCCACAGCATCTGGAGCTCCTCGAACAGGGTTATAGGTATACATCCAGATTTTCTTTAGGACTCTTTGGGTCAGGAATGATCAAATTCAGGAATAAGTATGGTTTCTTAATGCAGATACCGGGAGGAAGGTTGTAAGGTGTGAGAATGATCGGCGAGCAAGAATACTCTTTTCTTGACTTCCCAAATGGTGCGAAACCATCGGTGCAAAGTCCCAGACAAACATTGCGTGACTCCGTCACAAAGGACGAAAAACTCTGGTCCAGGTTTTTCCAAGCATCGCTGTCAGAAGGTTGTGCCATTATTTTGACAGATCGGTGTATAAAGGCATGCCAAGTCATGTTGTCATCGGTTGAGCTATTGGCATACAATAGGAGTTAGGGGAAAAGACAACAAAACACTCACAGCAGAATGACCCTTAGATCTTCTCTTTTCCTTATAGCGGTCTGCATTACATATGGAGCATCTTTCCAATCCCGCAGATTCTTTTCAAAATAACATACGACTGTTAAAACAACACTCAATCTTCTCTATAGGTAGATGGAACCATTTCATGAGAGACTTGATGGCGTACATCCCGTCCTTTATGATATCATCGGAAGGGCACACGTCCTTCAATAGATTGCAAATTCCATCCACCACGCTATGAGGTAGGTTATATTCATATTTCAGATTCAAAAACTGAGAAGCAATGACCAACAAAGTCAAATTGCAACCATCGTACAAAAGAGACTACGAGGCATTCAACATGTCAAAATAATGCTTGGATTCATAAGGGGGACCCTCGTTATATGCACGTTCGTTTGTAGCCTCAGTCTCTTCATAATATTCTGGTGGAAAAGCATCAACTAGCATGACATCGAAATTGTTCATGGGCTGAGAGACATTGGACGGATCAACAAAAAATCTGCTTGAGGTACCGGACCCCTTTGTTTGTCGTGATACACTAAACATAATAATTCTTCCCGAATCCCCTACTAATTAGGTGATACTTCAAATCATCCACCGTGTAAAATCTTCTGATCTTGCATTTTATACAAGGACTTCTTAAACGTCCCAGGAAACGACACTCGTCGTGTTGAAGAGCATTCCGTACAAAGTCTTCGATCCCTTCAATAAATCGTGGATTCAAGTACGGACCATCCAATCATTCATACATCCAATATTGATAAAACTCCATATCGATCTAATTTCTGTATTAAAACCAATATCAAGCATCAATTGATTTATAACATTTGGATCATTTTGTAAAATGTAACTTCTAACTTAGATGTAACTTCTAAGGTTATTTATAATACGTGGATCATTTTGCTTGAATTCATAAAAGTAAAAATCAATCATCATTTTGCAAACAATATAATATTTGGAATTATTTTGCAAACAATATATTTGAACTTGAATTATAATACTTGCTATAATACTGGATGAATATTGTTGAATGTGATCATAGTTTATGTAGACTCATTCCCATTTCAGACATTGGAGTATCACTTTATAGATGGAAAAGTTTTCAAGGCAAGCACCTAATTAAATCATCCTCCTGTTTCGGATTTCATCCTCCTGATATTGCACCTAATTGGATATGCAAGAAATGGCAAACATAAATCCTTTAATCTGATGCAAATCTAACCAAGGTGCTATTGCTTGGATAGCCAATTATCATACTGATTTTACACAATCTAAACTTCATAGTAGAACACAGTTTAAAAGTCATAATTTTCTCTCGTTTGGAAAAAATATTACATGGCAACTTAAAATCAGGCTTGCCGCACAACAAAACCTCTCTTTGATATTATAAGTTCAAGGTTGATCATGAATACCAATCTTAGATAAGCTAAATCCTAATAATAATTTATAAGTACTCAAACAGCGTCAAGGACAAAAGTGTAGTATAAAATGTTTCATGAGCGATGCCAAAAGACAGTCACTTCTCGACGATTATCTCACAAACTATTTGCCATCTAGCATCTATCTACAAAACAATGAAATCCAAAAGGCTGTAATATCAGATGAGTGTTAAAATGACAACCTCAAGAAGCACGAAAAAAGGCTCATTCCCATTTCAGAGATAGAAGAATCACTTTACAGATGGAAAAGTTTTCAAGGAAAGTTCATAAGATTCATACCCCTGTCCGACGTTGGGACGTGGAGAATTACAGAGCGCGCAGAGAGCGGGGATAGCTACGTGTCACGGGGTTAGATTTTGGTCCGTGACATACGGGTGCGGGGAGAATTACAGAACGCAGAGAGCGAGGCTAGCTGATGGCGGCGATGGCGGGGCGGCTGCGGGGAGAATTACAGAGCGTAGAGAGAGCGAGTCTAGCTGCTGGCGGCGACGGTGGGCGACGACTGGTGGGGATAGAGAGGAAGGGAGGGGAAGAGAAGGGAAAAGGAAAAGGGGGAAGGGGAGGCGGCGCGCTGGCTGAACATATAAAGTTGAGTTTGCGACAGAAACCAATGCAAAAGGGCAGAAAAGAACTAACCTGGCTTATAGAATGGATTCCTTATAGAATCATCTTTATTTTGCGTTAACAAAACACTTTCTCAATCATGCGCGTTACCAAAAAATTAAATAATTTAATATAATAAAAAATATAAGCATATCTGTGACGAAATCCGTCGCAAATTACTTATAAGATCGTTAATCATAAACTTTTAACCTTATAACACTATTTTACACTCATAAATAATCGTAATGATCAAAGTATACTATATCATTAATAATTAATTGATTTTATTTTTATTTCAAAGTATAACATCTTATTTTGATCTTAACATAATATATACAACATATAACTCAAATAATTCGAAATATAACATTGAATTGCGTAAAAAATATCTTTTCACTTGTAATAATCTTGATTTGGTGTAATGATTTCAAACTTATACTTGTAATGTTTTATATGTGAAAAATCTCTTTTCTAAATATTTTTAATATATCATACGACGGAATTCGTCGCAACGTATCAATTTTTATATTATTTGCCTTTTTGCAAAGTGTTTATGAATATTTATGATAATTTTTAAAGTAAAAATTAAATTATATATAGAATTTTTCTATGGATTCGGTCTCAGAAACTTTAATTAATGTCAAATTTTTAAATATTTTATCCGTATTTACTTTTACGACGTATTCCGTCATAGATGTTTTATAAAAATTTACGACGGATGTTGATTATCAATTGTAATTTTTTTCTTTTTTGCAACGGATCCATCGTAGATATTTTCATCTTGCGATAGCCTTTTTTTGTTATGTTTTTTTTCATCTCAGATTTACCTTTTTTTTTTGTAGTGATCAAAGCAACAAATCTTTCACACAGCTTATTGTTAGTATCTCAAAAAAATGATATCATTAACATAGTTTGTACTAAGAGTGTGTGATCTGTGTATCTTTTCAAAAATAAAGGTGTGTCTACTTTACAACTTTGAAAGCTATTTTCACAAATAAAAGTTAAAAAAGTTTCATACCATACTCTTAGAGCATGTGTTAAGTCCATATAGGGTTTTATCTAACATGTACACATACTTTGGATGTACATAGTCCTCAAATCCAGGGGGTTTCTCAACATAAACCTCTTCTTGAATCTTTCCATTACGAAATGCATATTTCATATCAATCTTGAAGACTTTGAATCCTTGGTGCGTAGCATAGGTCATGAACATTCTGATTTCTTCAGGTCTTGCTACTGGGATAAATGTTTCATCAAAATCTATCCCATCCTCCTGAGAGTGTCCCTTGGCAACCAATCTTGCATTGTTTCTAATGATGACTCCATTTTCATGTGATTTGTTTATGAAAACTCCTTTACAACTCACTATTGGATATTTATCTGGTCTTGGCACTAAATACCAAACTTTGTTCTTTTCAAACTCGTTCAGTTTTTCTTGCATTGCATCAATTCAGTTTGCATCTCCTAAGGATTTCTTAATGGTTTTTTATTCCATTTCTAAAATAAAACATATAAACAAGCATTCCTTATCTCTGATTTTTCTAGTCTGTATTGGAGCATCGTTGTCACCAATGATTATATCCTGTGTATGAGTTTTTATCCACCTTCCCTTTACTTGTACTTCACTTATTGGTGTCTCCTCTAATTGCTTTTCAACTACAGTAGGCTCATCCTCTACTTCATCATCTTTGTTTTCTTTATTAGGTACATAACATTTCATCTTTACCGCACCCTCTGGTTCATATTCTTCAGTTTGTTCATAATGTATATGGACACATTCTTCATAAATAATATTAACAATACGTGGGGAACTAGATATTTCATCAAATAAGACATGTACTGATTTCTCTACTAGTCTTATTCTTTTATTATATACTTTAAACGCTTTACTTGCAATAGAGTATCCTAGGAAGATTCCTTCATCAGATTTTGGGTCAAATTTCCCTAGATATTATTTCTCATTGTTATGAATATAGTATTTATATCCAAAATACATAAAGTATTTGACATTTGGTGTCTTTCTTTTACATAATTCATAAGGGGTTTTCTTAGATACTTGTGTATCAGACACCTATTCAGAACACAATAGACAGTGTCTGCTGTCTATACCCCATAACTCTTGTGCAATTTTATATCTGATAGCATTGTTATGACTGCCTCAATGAGAGTTCTATTTTTTCTCTCAACAACACCATGTTGTCAAGGTGTTATGGATGTAGGGAAGTTCTATGTGATATCATGATTATCACAGTATTTGTCTATCCTAAGTTGGTCAAACTCTGTACCATGATTACTCTTAATGACAATTACATCAATGCCCTTTTCATTTTGAACTTGTCTTAAGAATTTTGTGAGTTGATTGCAGGTTTCACTTTTGTTATGCAAAAATATTATCCAGATGTATCTTGACAATCACGAGGGTATGCTCTTTCCTAGTTATACTTTCCACTTACACTGGACCAAACATGTCTATGTGAAAATGTTCAAGAACTCTTTTGGTTTCGATCTATAGAGTTTATAAGCTTAATGTTTGCCTTAGTCTATTTTTCTTCTTGACAGAATTTGCATAGTTTGTCTTTTATGAATTTGATTTGAGGTAAACCTCTTACCAAATTATGTAAGGAAAGCCTTGCTATGGTTTTGATGTTTAGATGGGTTAGTCTATTATGCCATAATCAATTTATGTGGAGAGTGGGACATATTGAAGTGTATTGCATAAATATTTCCTTTTTACAGCATATCAGTTTTGACTTCTTTGGTTGTTTTGTTCTTTATTGCACATGCGTCATGTGTGAAAGATATACTTCATAATCCTTATCGCATAATTAACTTATGGATAATAGATTATGCTATAGTCTTTTTACATATGTCACATCTATAAAAATTACATATGCCCTTTTTTTTCTTCTGTATCTTGTAAGTAGACTTTTCTCTTCAGTCATATGCGTTGAACATCCACTGTCTAGATATCATATTTCATCGTAATACTTACGCAAGATATTCAATTTTCATGCTTGGTCCCCATATGAATGGGTCTTGATCAGTTAGTATTAGACATCCACACTTTGATGAGTTTCTTATGTGGGGACCTATACTCAAAAGTTTGTGTCCAGCCTTGTTACACTAGCATATGACCTTTGGTCTCGCTATGTTATCAATCCTATTAGGTTTGCTAGAATTCTTATAGTGCATTCCACTGTTACAATAGAGTTGACGATATGGTCTACTCCATACAATAATGGAATTATAGTTCTACATTGTATAGTTTGGTGTATACTGTAATGCATGATAACTATGAGTAATGTTCCTAAGGAAAATATTCTTTATGGTTTTAGCCTTTGCATCATTGGCGGCTTTTTAATTTTAGGATTTGTAGTAGAGTAGTTCGATTTCTACTTCAGTTGAACAGTCGAGACTTTACAAATTTGTTAAACTTTTACAATAAAGATATCAATCTTCTATAATATTTTTGCAGATGCCCTCTCAGACATCTTGCTAATTGTAGAAATTTCTCTAGATTTTGAACATTCGGCTTCACCTATCCTACTTTTATATCCCATTCCAAACGGATCGTATCAGAATTGACTCATGATCAATATTTTCTAAAGATCCATGGTCTTTCAAATAATACATCAACCTGCCTTCACAACTCAGCATTTTTCCTGATGAGCTTGTCTATTATCCCAATAAGAGATTTCACCTTAGCATCAGATTTCTCGAGTTCATTCTCAACCACAAATAAGTCATTTGACCTACTTTCTATTTCCTCACGTCTTTTTGTGCCGTGGGCTATTTTATCTCGGCCATCCCTCGTCTGATTTTCCGATCGCCATGGATGATCGCCACTCCTCCAATTCCGATTCTAATTCCCTTGCAAGCTTCTGCTCCTGCTGCTTCCGGCTACTGATCGTGTTGTCTCTCCTGTACTTTCAATCTAGGGTTTCGCTTCTACTCTGCCCTCCCCTTTTCCATCTAACAATATGAATACGATTAGGGATTTATCCTGTTCTTTTTCTCGTTTTCTAATTCGATCTTCCTTGAATCTGAATTGTATCCCTGCAGGCTGAAACTATCGGCTCCGTCCTCTTCCTTGATAGTCCCACCCACGAATATCTTCGTTCTTCTTCACCCGATGGACTTGTCCAGGTACGCACGCCCTTTCCTATGTGGTCTTGACAGTTCTTGCTTGTTCCTACTTTCAAAGGGATTTCCTTTTGTTCAACCGAATGTCCCGCAGACCCGGAGGACCTTTTAAACCAGTTCTTGCTTGTTTGAACAGCGTACATCTAGGAGATTTACGGATTTCGGATACATCTAGGAGATTTACGGCTTCTCTAATCACGTATCATTTTTAACGGATCATGATCTGAATATTAGATGACGACGAATGGAATGACTAGAAAGTGAGCCAACAGAGTCTACAATTTGTTTAGTTGGAGGATTTCCAAGCACATTCTCATAAATTCAATTCAATCGCATGCCCAAGAAACGAGAGCTGCTGACCTTGTCTGATTCAATTCAATAGACTTTACATAGCACTTCATGAAGCCTTTCCCCAATTCTAGAATCTTCTCAGTTAAAGCTTGGTTTCTTACGTTTCATGGCAAATGCTTCCCACAAATCATATCAAATCAAAGCTCACCAACTTTTCCCCTTATACTTGTGTATCAGATTAAACCAAGTCATACAAGATTGTTTCATGCTTTAGGCGATCCAATTTTCTCATGAATATGTAGCTCCCTATTTACTAGTTTTTCATAATTCGTTTTATGTCTTTTTTAAATGGATTTTTTTACCATCTAGTCATTCGTGTCTCTTCACTGGTGCAATACAAGATCTTTGCTTTCAATTCCATACCAGCTTAGTCATAAGCCCTATCTCCTTCATCTTGCAATCTGTTTGTCAGTGCCACTCTATCTAGTTTCTTGCACGTTGATCCTCTTCATTGTTGTCTACAGGTTGGTATATATGATCAATGCAAGTGGCAGGCACCTCAACATTGAATATTTTGCTCTTGAAGCCTTCAATTTTCCCTTTGCTTTTCTAGTATTTTGTTGCAAAATGAACTCATTAAGTGCTCATCCTTTAATCTAACGGGGGCAGTATACTTATTGTCATGTCATTGTCATGTTTTATTATAAAAGATTGATCTATCTTAGGGCTTACATATGCATGTACATCTTTCTTTTGTAAAAATCTCACCGTGGGCTTTGTTGTAGGTGGAACTCGTAGCTCGAGCTTGGCATCCTTTTTGTCATCATCATGAGATATATGATATGAGATGTTGCCATTTTTTACCTCATGTATGACATGATCACATGACGCTAATATTTTGTCTCATCAGATGGATTCAATGTCAGCCTCTGAAGTTGGTGCAGTGGTATCAGTCTTGCTTGGCTTCGCACCATCTGAGACACTCTCGACTAGCGGTTCATCTAAGGTTTGACTGAGAATATTTTTCATGACGAATATTTTTTGGATAAGAAACTTTATTGTTTGCTGAATTAGCAAAAATGCTCCTGTTTTCCTTTTGCAGCTAAATAAGATTCTCATCCCTAATCCATTTGATAGACCTCGTCATGTTCTCATGCTCGAAATTGGTGTTGCTAAAGGTTTTTTTCTCGTCTAACTACACCGATTAGACTAAATTCTTTTATAACATTTGTATTTGGTCCTGAAACATGTGATACTCTCGTAGGAGCTCAAGTTATAGTTGATAGTATTGGAGCTTCCTTCACAAGAGCCATCAAGAACAACGTGATCAGAGGTTCAGATAATGCTCAAATGGAGCTTCCAGGTATTGCTTCTTGATGTTGGAGGAATTTAGCTTTCTAGACTAGGTATTTCTGAGAACATTAGTTTTCTTGCATGAAGTGTTCTCCTCCCCTCCCCCCCCCCCCCCCCCCCCCACCCGAAAACTCTGATAAACTTCCGTGTAGATGCAGGTGAAGTTGTGATCTCTTGGTTGGACGGAACAGATTTTGATCCTTATGCAGATATTGCTGACAAAGAAATCAACGACTTTGTCAGTCATGACTCTATCCCTGATATTTTCCTGTATATACGTTGTTTCTTCTTCTTGTAGTTAACCGTTTTTTGATTTCCTTGCAAAAGGCATCATGGTTGGGTGGGTCGTATGTGGCAAATGAGGAACCCTTAACTGGGGCTTTGACCATCTCACTGCCCACTAACCTTAAAGTGCATCTTCAAATGTCGAAGGTCTGACTTAGTTTTAAATATATCACTCTGTTAATACTACTATCTTGCATAGTTTTCCTGCTAAATGCTTTAGTTAATTGCATGCACATCTAATTGTTCTCTTGGTTAGGCGTACTGAGGTAGTCAAACTTCTTTGACAGAAATCTGACAAGGAATTCATCACAAATTTGATTTCACTTATTCACCACATCAGAAGTGCAATTGAGTTGCAACAAGATGTGTCAGGAAGCGCGTCCGCATTAATGACTGGGTATTTCCATGGCATTAAGGTGATATTACCTTTTTCTCTCACCTCCATAATGTAAAAAGTGTGCAACTCGCAAATCAATGACGTTATCATATGGCCTTGATTGAACTTGAAGCTGTGATCATCCTACTTGGTCTAGATGACTCAGAATATTGTACTGGTTACGGTATTATCTTATTTGGATATATGGCATGGAAAGTACCATGGTGTAGGCTGGAGGGGACAGTAAAAGTAATGTGCTCTAGTTCTAAGGCTTCTGTCTCTGTTTTCTTTCTAGGGCTTCACATACCTAACATCACCCTGCAACAACCTCCCACCCTCCCTCCCCCACCAAATGCGGACAAGTTCTCGCCTTGTGCTTGAAATAGGGAGGGGAACAGGTGCACCCTTATGTTCGGAAAAATAACACTATTATGAAAGATATTTTATTTGTGAGATAGATGAATTATTTTAGGGAAAAACGAATATGTGATGTGCAATGAGATCCAATAGTTGAGATTTTAAATTGTAGGGTTTTTGAATTTTGAATGCAGAAATAATATATATGTAATACCTAGAGATCCAATCTTGTCAAAACCAGTTACGAAAAGTGAAGAAGATTTACTAAATGAATTGAGAGAAAATCAAGGAGTTCACTTGAGAGAAAATC
>LIEC01007520.1:0-39984 GCA_001925005.1 Drosera capensis
AGGATATCAAGTTATGATCTCATGGAATTGACTTTGTAGTTTCTCGATTTAAAATTTAGTGGTTCTATAAGAAGCCGTGTTATTGGTTATCTCGTTGGAAAGGAATAGACCCTTGAAATTTGAGAAAGGTTTTTTTTTTACGAGTGGACGGATAAAGATTGATGGTCTATGCACTATTTCATGTAAATGATGTAGTGATAAGGAAAAGTTGTTTTATTTCCTGAACCTGAATTAAAAAGAAAAATCATATATTTGAAAATGGAATTTCAAGCCTGAAAATGATGATTCTAAACCTCAAAGAAAGTATGCTTATATTTTCGGAGTACGATTTTTATGTAATTCTAGACGATGTAAGTTGGATATTTATTTCTAGATCTTATGTTTCTGATACTTAAACCCCTTGTATTCCTGTCGCCTTAGCGGCGGTAACGCCACGTGTTTAGCAGGTATTGGACAGGAAATCCCGGGGCGTTACAGAATCCGAGCAGACCAAAATATCCCCGACAACGTTAAAGGTTTTTAAGAAAGAGACGACAGAAAGAGAAAGAACCAGAGGTAAAAGTCAAGTATATATAGACAAAAGGAAAAGGAGTGACAAAACCTACAATCATCCTAGAACGTTCGATCAAAAGAAGAACAAGGACCCAGATCATACCACGTGGCGGACCTCGAGCACCGCAAAAACGATAAAATCAAGAGGAGTAATGACAACGACATGCCATCAACAGCCATCATGACTATGTCAATTTTCAAGGAGGAAATCCAATCGGTTCACGATTTCAGAGAGAAAACAAGCTCCTAGGCCAAATTGACGCAACTCGGCCCATGAGCTCGTGGACATATTGATAACCGAGAAGCTAAGATTCGAAATTATCTTGAAAGGATATGATTTAAATAGAAAGGGAAAAGAATTTCAGAGATAAACATTAAGATAACAGATCTTAGCATAAGATAACTATACAAGATATATCTCATATAATCTTTTTAGTATAAAATTTTTAGAGATATAGTTATCTTATATCTTTTAACAATCTATAAATAAAGAGAGCCAAAAATAAAAACCCCAATCACAAATTCATATATGAAAGAGAAGAATTATTATTATTCTCTTTTTCTAAATCTTGATCATCAATAGATGACCCCATCATCAAAATCATCATCTAGATCGACATCTTTTGATCGTACGATCATGTGACTTGAAAGTACCATGTCCTTATCCCATCTGCTATGAGTTTCTATCTTATCAACTTCCTGTTTATACTAATTTGTTCAAGGCCGGCTTTAATCTTCCTATCCATTTCCTTAGTTCTCTTTTCCAAACTCTAAAGATGACTACAACTATATTTATTCCTAATTCTATCTGACTTGCTATTAGATTTTTTTTTTTATGTATGCCAAACAAGCTGGTATAGTTGGGTCGGAGTTCACTATCAACTTATTTTTTAAATGCTATAAAATAAATTGTCTTAATATCGAGGGGTGGTATTACTTCACCGCTCGATCGGGACTTAAGCTAATAGACAAGATTCGTGACATGCTTAAAGGTTTTAAAACCTCTTTTTGTTTAGTCACTTCATCTTCCCCATGGATGATCCCAACTCGGTGGACATCCGAGGTCAATTTGAGTCCAATAAAAGATCCAAAGTTAAACCCTATTGATGAAGAAAACTTCAAGAAAGTAAAGATGTAGCTGAAGGAGAACGGTCGAGTCGAGTTTTTTCAGCTTGGCTATTACTCAGAGATTTCAAGAACACATGTTTGGTATGTCGAGTTTTGACTTTATTTCTTATATTTTCAATGTTGTCTGACTTTGATATTTTTTTCTTTGTTTTTTCAGTTTTGCATGCCTCACATGTCTCCGAGACTCGACCTACAAGCTCGCCGTTTGGCTAAGAAGAAATCCAAGGTTTTTCCTTCTTCCTCAGCCAATCCGACTTCGTCTACACATCATGTCGAGCCAATATCTTTGGACGAGGATGGGGTATATGATTTGCCTCTAAACAAGGCTGTTCCTGGTGCGGAAAATTTTGATCCTCGAAGAGCTGAGTAGAGGCCCCATGTTGTTTTCCCTCTTCGTCCTTGCCCCTCCCCCTTCCCCTTCTGGGAATGGAGTAGTTGTTATGCCCTTTAGTCCTTATCCTTATGGCGATACGACGACGATCATGCTTCAAGTTCCATACCCGGTTCGAAGTCACGAATAATGCTGGAGTCTATCTTCTTGCTTGTTTATATTGATAATGTGGGAATTTTCAGGAATTTTGATTTGGCCATGGATGAAGAATGTAGGCTTATGCACCAGATCATTTTTCCTTATTTTTGTTGTTCTTTGCTATTTGTCTTCTTATCCATGATTTTTCTGACTTCTTTTTGGAACTGTTTTCAGACAGTGACCCGTTTTCTCAGTCTCGTGAATAGGGCAGAGCAAGCCCAACATGATCTGGAGGTGTTCAAGATGAAGATAAATGAGTTTTCTAAAATGAAGCGTTAACTCCAAGAGAAAGAAGTCGGCTATCGAAGAGCGGGACCAATTTCAAGCCGAGTTATTGGTTCAAACCGAGGCCATGAATGAGCCTAAGGCTAACTTCAGCTCGCTTTCTCAGCTAAAGGACAAGCTGACTTTCGACCTCGCTTCCTTGCAAGCGACCTTTGACGAGTGATTACGGAGTTTCGAAAGTCAGAAGAGTTTCATAAAAAGTACGAACAGGGTTATGATAAAGGGACTGAAAAATGCTTTCCTACAGTTCGCTCGTCGACTCCGAAAGTACGTACTAATGTAGGAGAAAAAATATGACACCAAAACAAAACATAAAATGAATTATATAAAGAAATTTCAGGAAAAAAAAGCATACATTTGTATTTATATAAAGAAGTACAAGGACCTCTAAAAGTAAGAAACATCAAAAACTAAAAACAAAGTTGAGTATACAAGGGGTGGGCCCACTCCAAAAAAGATGTCAAAAATAAAAGGAAAAGAAAATTGGCAAAATCAAGGGGAAAAAAAGAGAATCGTGAGCTTGGAACCTGGATCAATGGTTTAAAACTCCTTCCCACGACCAGTTATGCTAGAATATTTTCGTTATATATTAAACAAAATATATAATTATATATCGATTTTTATAATATCCTACAAGCTTATGCATGAACTCGTCGGAACCATCGGAGGGGCCGACTCTAAATATAGATTAGCTTTGTAAAAAAATAGAATACAACCGTTGAACCTCATGTATTGTAATGATTAAAAACAAAAATGTATTTGTCATTTTGAGTTTTAATGTAGGTGATTATTAGTATGTCTAAACCTTAATGGATCACATATACTCTTGGATCAAGTTGAGATATGAAGATCATTTGATACCTTAAAGGAGATAGTATGAAACTTAAGATCAAAATTTGATTGATGAAGTCATGTTCTTGCATCAAACCATAAACCTCAACAAGTTCAAAAAATAACTCAAAGATCAAATGCAAGAACTACTAGATAGAGGCTACAAATCAATTATGTAGTGTTTTGAAGAACAGGCTATTTTGACGAAGTAATTGTTTTGTTTAGACTGAATCATATGGGATTGACTAACCGTAGGTTGTTGAAAAAAATATCTAGGTGAACGTGGTAAACTAATTTTTTTTACTAGATTTTCCTCTAGTTTCTCCATGTTCATCCACCTCTCTACTCTGATTTTTAAACTTCATTGTTTATTTAAGTAAACAAATGAACCTTTTTTATGGTTATCAAATCACAAATAATTTAATACAAAAATGATTTTCAAATGTTTTTAAGGTGAAGAAGCTTGCGACTTACATTTGAAGATTTAAAAGGTTTAAGTTCTATGTTTTATATGAAGTTCTAAAGGTAAACTTGAACCTATAGTGCTCATGATTTCACCAATCGAATGAGATACCATGCTTGTGTGTATTGTTGAGTCATTTGTAATCAAGATGTATGTTTCAGAAGAAAAGTTATTGAGAAATTGATTAGCTTCAACAAAAAGGATGCTGATAACATGGAGAATGAACCAATAGGAGTATCTCCTCTGCTGCAAACACTTGTCAAAAAAATGCCCAGGATGACAGCAAAAGTAGTAAAAATTAAAATGTGTCATACACATCTTCTCAATACACTAAAATTAGCTCTGAAGGAATACAGAGCAATGTTGTAGAAAAATAAACAGCAAAGCATCAAAATAGTAGAGCATAAACCAATCTCAACTCCTCTCACTAAAAGCATAGTCTTGGCCCTCATAGAGGAGGAGAGAAGGGTAGCAAAGAAAGCAGGACTCCAAATCCTAAAAAACAAAACAGAACATGAAGAATTGATACCCACAGCAGAGCCAACACCTTAAATAGTAGAGCCGGCCATCATCCACATACCAATAACTGATATGACCACTATTCACCTGACTATCTCTACAGCACCAAGGAAGGTGAGTCCAGTGACATCAATCCATCTAGATGACAGGAGACCAAAGAAAAGGGGTAAGAAAGCTAAGTTGTCAAAAAGAAAGTTCCTATACACAATTAGAATAGCTGTCCCATCAGAAGGATCTCAAATATTAGTAGAATATTAACAAGAGAGGATGACTGAGGAAGAATAGGAAGCAACAGTCAAAGCCTTGATGAAAAGCACAACACAATAACTCCGAGCATTGTAAGTTTTAGATCAAATGGTGGTGCATGAGGCAATAAATTTGTGGGAAAATTTTTTCGTTTTTTAATTTTCGTGTTATTTCTCTTTGCCTCCGATGTACATATCAATGCTATAAATCTATCCTATTTATAGGAAGAAAATCAAACTGTTTCGTCTAACAAAAAACGTGTTTGTGGACTAAAAACGTTTTTGACCGATGAATAGTAGCCGGTGTTACTGTACACGCGTGTGTACTGGTTATTAGCCAACAAGCACAAAGTATTCCTCACGTCGTAGTTCTTGTCAGATGTAGGGTTCAAGATTAGGTAATTTAGCAAAGACTTGAGAAACTAGACACTAGAGCCATCACTTCAGAAAAGTTCAATATAGACGAAGTACTGCTAGTCAAGATATAAGAAGTTATTAAAATGTCCAATCATAAAGCTCTATACAACATAAGAAAGCTCATAGGAGACAAAATATCAACAGTAGAAGAGACTCTCAAGGATGGCAACGATGATGACATAACCAAGACAATGAAGAAGATGATCTAGATAGAATTACAGATGAGGCAACGCTAGATGATGTAGACACATAACTACAAACCATCAAAGTAGTTATCACACTTCCACTCACAATTGAAGCGCCACCAAGATAGCAGTCAATTTATGAGTTAGAAGAAACCATGGGAACAGAAGTGTCACGAACTCAGATGGAGCTCAGCATTGACGACTATCCAATAATTTTCATGCCTCTTCAAATCAAACAAGAGATAAACGATGAAGTCCATAGACGTAGAGAATCAACTCAGCATACTCAAGAAATCACAACAAAAAGCCCCATCATAATAATTTAGGAAGAGCCAGCAGAGTAAGTGACTCAGCACGGACTAGCAAAACATCAAAATGATCAGACATAAATAATGGTCACACATCAGAATAACAAACTCTCCACTTCAGCTTAATTACCAGTTCTACCTACAACGGTAGTGTCTCAAACTTCAAGGATAACCTTGATGAAAACACTCATGCAGGAGGAATCCATTTTTCAAAGCCTCTCTACTATAAGTGATGTGCTTGTATTGCAAGCACTCGACAATTTGCACAAGAATAGAGGAGGTAATAAAGAATCCCCTCTTCAAAGCAGACTATCAGGACTGACAGAAAACTTCTAGATTCCTTTAATGAAGTCGACAATCAGACAGTTGTTTCTTCATGTAATATCCTGGAAGTTTTAAATTTAAATAAGTATATCAATTGATATCGAGTGTCTGAACTAGTATAAATACTGTGTCAATTTACTGCTTTCATTACACTGATATTAGAATTGCATCAGATAAGATACTACAGCCGAAATAGAGATAAAGACTCAACGAGTCATAAATCTCAAAGTACAGACGAGATAACCTCATCTGCAGATTACCTGAGTAGTCTGCATACGCACTGGTCTGTACGAAGTTATTATTCCGTACAAAAAGATTAATAAAGTCTTATAACAACCTATTCACCCCCCCCCCCCTCTAGGTTGTAATTCGAACCCTACATAACTAATACATCTAAGTTTTGTTACATCAATTTCTATACAAAAGAAGGGATTGCACAATCCTATCAAGTAGGTTACGGAGCACATTCGCAACAATGACACAAGGCTTAGTTTGTTGGAAAACAAGCTTCAACTTGAAATTGCCAATGTCACAGGTGCTTAGTAGACTACAACTTCTAAAATAAAAGCCCTCAGAACTATAATCGAAGCCCTTATAGCTACAAAAAAATGCTAACAAAAAGAGGGAGAAAGCAACAGAGAAAGGAAAAGAGCAACAAGACCTTCTCGAAACAAGGCAGCAGAGAACACATGCAGAGAGAAGGCAGACAAACTCAAAAGAAAATCAAAAGGAGAAGTAGAGAGAGAAAGGGCTATAAAGCTATAGGGTCCTTTAGAGGAGAGGTCATCAAACAAAAGGTCTCAGGAGGAGGGCCATCAGGGCACATATCCCAGAGAGAACAGCCCCATGGGGAGAAGAGGAAGCATCACAGAACATCTTAGGATTAGCCTCACAAGCGAAGCAAAGAAAGTGAATATCGTAAGTATAAGGTATACATCTTTTGCTGCATATTAGTCTAAGAAATTAGATTACTTTATTTTTCTTTTTATCAAACAAAGTAATTTTTAGAGAGTTAGCTTGTTGTTTTACTTAGGATTTTGTTAGCATGAATTTAGGAGAAAATTAATAGAAATGTGCAATCCCTCCAATTATATAGAAATTGATAAACAAATTTTAGGAGTATTAGCCATTATGTTGTTAATGTGCTTATGCTGGAAATTAGGTAGGTATTTATAGTTTAGGTCAGATGCTGAAGAGAAGACGGCTATAAATGACGAGCATTGTGTGGGCCACCAGATGCAGACTACTATAAAGAATTTCGGCTAAGTAGTAAAGACATGCATAAGGAAAAAAAGACCTACAAATGCTTCAGGATCTAGGATTGAACTTGCAGACAAGGACCAACCCAACAAATCATGGATTGCATTAGATCTAGGTACAGACGAGGTTGCAACAGTGATTGGGTGAAGATGAGGTCTCAATGATATTGACTGCATACTAAGTTGGAGCAGACTGGAGTGCAGTAAAGATGGTTGCTAAGATTGGGGCAGAAGTCTGAGGATCAATCAAATCGATGATTTCAGGTTCAGAGTGATAGAATGAGGATCTGAAAAAGATGAGCTGTCAACATCAGTGAAGCTTCACATGTGACAAGCTGTCATCATTAGATCAAGTACACAAGTCTCGGGTTCATTCTCTCAACATATAAAAGGTGATCAAAGAGCTCAAGGAACAGTAGCAGTTGAATGATAGATTGAACGTACAAGTGTGTAAAAGTAATCCAAATTCAAAACTATTCAAGTGAGCTGAATCGAAGAAGAACAGGAAAAAGAGGGTTCATTAGTCGACACTGAAGAACAGAAGGTACAACAGAGTCGAGTGAAGGATCTGTGCAAGGATCTAGGTTCTTCGTCTTTGACGAGTTAGCTAGCTTGTAAAAGGATTGTGTTGTAACTGAAAAACAAGAAGATAGTAAACTCACCTCTTGGATTGACTAAACTGATCACCAAGGGAAGACTCGACTAAGCTCTCGGTTATCAATTGATAACGAGTGTCTAAACCAGTATATTTCCTGTGTTTTTTATTTTCTTTTCATTGTTATGAGCTATTAGAACTCTTAGGAATCAATCGCAACAGCAAATAGAGACAAGCTCTCCAAGTCTGAGTCTCTGCTACAGACTACCTCACTAGTTTGCAAAAAACATCACTGTGTTGAAATTCATTATTCTACTGTATTACACTAATAAATTTAAAAATCACCTATTCACTTCTCTCTAGGTTGTATCTATGGATCTTACAAAGAATAAGAAGTAGAACTACGTGACTTAAACATGGATGAAGTGCATAAAAGGAATCAATATTAGACCCATGATTAGCCAATGAAAAATATCATTGGAAGCATGGAGGAACCTGTAAGAACAAGAAGAGGAATAACTCTGAAATGCCTGTTAGCATGTTTCCCGTCAGAAATTGAACCAAAGAAATCAAAGGAAGCCCTAAGATGTCCATATTGTTTTCAAGCCATGCAAGAGCAACTGAATGAATTCAAAAGAAATAAGGTATGAAGAGTTATCCTTAGACCCAAGAATTATCCAGTTGTAGAAGTAAATGGATGTTAAGAAACAAGACAGATGAAAATGACATTATGATAAGGAATAAGCCCAAATTGGTTGCTAAAGGTTACTCACAAGAAGAAGGTATAGATTATGATGAAATATTTACACTAGTGGTTAGATTAGAGGCTATAAAAATGTTTCTGCCCTATGCAACACACAAAAGATTCACAGTTTATCAAATTGATGTTAAGAGTGACTTCTTGAATGATAATTTATAAGAAGAAGTGTATGTTGTATAACCAATTTGGTTTGAAGATCATGAATTTCCTGATCAAGTTTACCTTGTATGTTTAAAAAAGGCACCAAGAGCATGGTATAAGATCTTATCAACATATCTTCTTGAAAATGGATTTATGAGATGCAAAGTAGATATAATATTATTTCTCAATAGAAGCAGTGAGGATGTTCTTGTAGTGCAGATATATGTGGATGATATCATTTTTTGTTCTACTATTAATGCACTCTAGGATGAGTTTGCTGAACTTATGAAATCAAAATTTCATATGAGCCTTATGGGAGAACTTAAGTATTTCCTTAGGTTGCAAGTTTAGCAGAGTTTAAAAGGAATTTTTCTGAACCAATCTAAGTACTTAAACAACATGGTTAAGAAATTTAGTTTAGAAAATACGAGTAATATGAGAACACCCATGACCATTTCTACTAAAATGGAAAATCATGAATAAGGAAAGTACATAAGTGCCACCTTATATAGAGGCATAATAGGATTTCTCCTATACATTAGAGTAGACAGACTAGATATCATGTTCTATGTGTGAGTATATGCAATATTTCGATCAGATCCAAAGGAATCACATTACTCTGCTGTAAAAAGGATCATTAGATATCTCAAAGAAACTCCACACTTAGGGCTATGGTATCCAAGAGATTCATATCTAACTCTTTGTTGCTTTTTTAATGCTAACTTTGATGGATGCACAGGGGACAGGAAAAGCACCATTGGCTCATGTTAATTTTTGGGTGATAGACTGATCTCTTGGTTCAGTAAGAAACAGACAACTCTATCAACCTCTACTACTGAAGAAAAATATGTGGCAATATAGTTTCTAGATTATAGAATGCACATTGCCTATATACCCATATACTGCGACAACACTTGAGCAATTGCAATTGGAAACAATCTTGTGTTCCACTCATGAACGAAGCATATAGATATCAATTACAATTTCATCAGGGATCACATTCAGAAGAAGAGTGTCACACTGTAATTCATCTTAATAGATAAGCAAGTGGTAGATATCTTCATGAAACCACTAGATAAGAAGAAGTTCATTCACTTCAGAGGGGTATTAAGATTGATAGATTGTGAATATTGAGGCATAATAGAGTTGTAAATAACCATCTACTGGACAACACAGCAATGCGCGGGAGCACTCTATTACTCAACTCTACTAGATGACGCGTAAAGCTTCTTTTCCAATGGTTACAATTCTATTATGAGAAACTTATAGCCATTTTGATTTTTACGCATGTCCGTTGTTTTGATAGCCTATAAATATTAGTACTTTGTCAAATATTTCACACTTTACCTTTCTTCTCTTCTCAACTTACTCCTCAAGTTCTTATTCCTTGCTAACAAACCCTAGTTTTCAATATAAGCAAGCGAACATCTCTGAGTCTCAAATTCTTGACAACTTTTATAGTCGCTCTGTTTTTTTCACGTCTCTTGTTCAAGTTTTCATACAAGCCATACAAGAAAAGGTTCTGGAACACAAAGCTAAGACTGACGAAATATTGGGCTAGCCTGAGAAGGAGGCAATGATTCAAATATTCATCAAGTAGCATAAGCTCCCAATCAAGTGGACCTCTAAAGCTACAAGGCTAAAGCTCATTCCATCAGGATCAACCATAAGGTATAAGATAAATGCGGACGGCTCAAGGATAGAAATTAGAATAATTAATGGCATGACAAAGGGAGAAATCCATCACCCGATCCAAAATCAGAAAATGGAGGCCAACAAGAAGGAGAGGCCCACTGAACCTTACATACTATTCAGTCAAGCTCTGAAGATCAAAGACTCAACTCTCAAGACAAGAAGACGCAGACAAGCACAACTGTAATTTGTTGAGTTTGTGCATACTCCTGAAATGGAGACTGATTTGAAGAGCCTAGTAGACAAGCATGTCAGGGTGAAAATTTTGGAAATTTATAAGTATCTCTCAAGACCAATAGTCAGCAGAGCACAATCATCAAGAGATGATGATGATGATGAGTTCCCACAGTTAGAAGGTCATGATGATGATGACATCATTGATGAGGTAGCTGAAGAAGGGATCCAGGAGCAATCAACAGCAAAACCATCTGCAGCAGAAGAACCAGCAACAAAGTCACCTACAGTTGAGTCCCCAACAACAGAGCCTACCCCTTCAAAATCAGCAATGTAGGAGGGAACAACAATAGAAAAGTTGCCAAAAAAGGAGGGCTCCCCTACAACATCACCAATTAGGGATACAACAAAGGCTACCATATAAGAAGCTATTGCAGATGATCAACAGACTACTAAGCAAGTAGAGTTTACCCAAGTTACCATACTTGACCTTACTCACACAAATAGAGGAAGTGGTAATAGTGGAGGATGAAATAATATAAACAACCTTATTGCCAACGGAGGAGCAAACTGCAGCAGAAAACACTTTCAAAGGTGTTACCAATAGATTAAGTACACAAAGGGGATGAAAGAGCTTGAAGAGAGAGTTGAGTAAGTACACAAGTGTGCAAAAATAATCCAAATTCGAAATTGTTCAAGTGAGCTGAATTGAAGAACACGAAAAAGAGAGTTCACTAGTCTACATTGAAGAACAGAAACTGCAGGAGAATCCAGTGAAGGATCTATGCAAGGATCTAAGTTCTTCGCCTTTTGACAAATTAGCTAGTTTGTAAAAGGGGTTGTCTTATAAGTCAAAAACAAAAAGATAGTAAACTCACCTCTTGGATTGACTAAACAGGTCATCAAAGAAATACTTGACTAAATTCTTGATTATCAGTTGATAACGAGTGTCTGAACCAGTATAAATATTATCTTCTTAACTGTAACAAATGAAAAATACATCTCAGAGCTGTATTCCTTTCTATCTCAAAGCTGTAAATAATTGTATTGGTAGGTGGTCGATGATGTAAACTGTTGTAACATTAATGAAAACGATAATTAAAGACAAAAATACACCCTGACTCAAAAGAAAGAACTCTGACATGCCAGCTTCCATATCAACCTCGTCCCCAATTCTTTCGTCTCAACCAAAAGCAACAACAAAATCAAAAGACAACACCGAAAACCTATTTAGAAAAGTGATAGAAACACAATTGACCACAACAGCATGCAATGCGATTAAGCTCAGCAACAAAACAAAAACAAAAACAAAAAATTACGCTTTCCGCATCACCCAATTTCTGTCATCGGCCACGGCATCCAAAATGGTCTCAAATTTAGTGACGATTTAGGGTTTGGTGGAGATGAATAATGTGTGCAATAATGGAGGTGAAAGAGATTGATTTGGATAATAATGGAGAGAATGACGATGGAGCGAAGGAGGTTGGGTTAGGATATGACTCAAAAGAAAAAACTCTGGCATACTTTCATATCAGTCTCGTCCCCAATTCATCCTTCTCGACCAAAAGCAACAAGAAAACAAAAAGACAAAACCGAAAACCTATTTAGAAAAGTGATAGAAACACAATTGACCATAACCGTATGCAATGCGATTAAGCTCAACAACAAAACAAAAACAAAAATTACGCTTTCCGTATCACCCAATTTCTGTCATCGGTCATGGCATCGAAAATGGTCTCAAATTTAGTGATGATTTAGGATTTGATAGAGATGAATAATGAGTGCAATAATGAAAGTGAAAGAGATTGATTTGGATAATAATGAAGAGAATAAGGATGGAGGGAATGAGATTAGGTTTGGTTAACCATGAGTACCTAAAATAACATATTTTTTTATTTGGATATCTAAATAAAAATTTAAATTTTTTGAATATCAAAATATAAAATAAAATTCTCTCACGAATTGACTTATTTGTAATGAGGATTTTTAATTAATTCATCCAAAAAATTTCATCCCAATTTCATTTGTATGTGCCCTATTTCAACTCTTACTCTTTTTTTTTTTCACATTATTCGTTCATTAAAAGATCACCCAAAGGTCTAAGTTCGACCCCATCACCTGATCACACAAAGCACTAACCGGCGGCGGCGACGACGAGCAGCGGCGGCGGAGCAACCACAATGCAGGTGGCTCTGTCGACTCTATTCAACCTCCAAACGTCGATACTCAACCGGATCTCGAAACTCGAACTAACTCACTTCCCTCAACTCCTCTCCTCCGCCGTCGATTGCACCGAAACCGACTCCGCCACTGTCGAAAGACTCTCTGCGATCCTTCGCTGCGGAGAGGTGAGTGATTTCGTGTTCAAGAGAGTACCATCGGATTACTACGATCGGAGCCCCGAGGAGAGGCGAGGGCTCCTCGGTGCCGCATCAGTTGATCATCTTTGCAAGATCATTGTTTTAGTGGGTGATTGGTTTTGGTTTTGGAGTATTATTGTGAATTGATTGGTTTTGTGCGGTTGTAATGCAGTGAATGTGAGGCGACTGTTGATGATGATGATGATATGCGGTTAGGTTATGCTGGTAGCAATTTTGGATCATTGTTTGTGATGCTAACTAGTAACACTCATCTCGTCTGTTGAGTTAGGGGAATTATTAGTGAATCATCAGTTAAGTTTCCAAGTGACTTGTTAAGGTTTTAAGTGCGTAATATGATTCTATAGTGATTGATTAGGATCTGTGGGTTAGGGAACTAGAAATTCTGATTCTGTTTGAGCATTGGGATAATTGGTTGCTTGAAGTGGTGCAAAGATCGGATGAGTGAGGTAGTTGAGATCCTTATGAGAGGTGTCTTGAAACTAGTTTGGAGGTTTTTTTTTTTTTTTGCTCGTTTAGTCTATGAGGCACTTGAATGATGCTCTATGTGATGTATGGCTTTGATATTGACGGAAGGAAACTATTCAATGTGTTGTTTTATCGTGTGAATAAACCCAGATTGTTTCGCAAGATAGTGTGGAATGATGGTTGCTAGGTTTGAGGGACTTCTTCTCCTCTCAGATTAGGCTGTTGATATTGAGCTCTGCTCATGGGCTTTGGATTTTTTACACATGGGTTTGCCCAAGTATGCTAAAGATTAAAGAATGATTGAGCTAGAGTCATGTTGCAACTGTGAAGTTTATGGGTGAATTTTGTGCTTAATTTCTCACTTATTCTAGTTAGTAACTTGAACAATGAGCTAGATAATACTTTTCAAGTCAGAGCCTTTCTAATTGTGATAGCCAATAGGAATCATCATCCCCATCTTTTTGCCTTCGATGATTTAGAATTTGTGCAGAGGTTATTTTGGTCTCTTTGGATTTGTCCAATCGATATTGGGAGCATCCATGAGATGTTTAGAACATGAAATTTACAAGCCTTTATACAAAAATGTTCTAGAATAGAGAAAGTGGTGGAATGCCACATGTGGTTTCCAAGTTGATGCATATGTTTATTGTAAATATGGACAAGAGAGGGTTTTTTTCTAAGTGACTGAAGAAAACATTTCTTGTTAACATGCATTTTTTTCTTAGACATGCAATTTGATTTTAAGACCTGACTAATAAATTGAACATGTGTCAGATTCAAACCAAGGTATAAATATTTATGGTTTTGGATTTATGATTACTTTGGGTTGAACATTGAAGTAGTTAATTAATGTGATCATACAAATATACAAATAATGATTAAGAACCCAATAATTTTGACCGAGAAGAAAAAAATATAATTATAAATCTAACCAGTTATAATAGCCAAAAGATATCATGGTCAACTAATATAGTCTCTTTTTATTAAAAACATTTATTAGGATTATTTTATTGATAAAATTTTGGTAACGTAGCTAACTTCGAGTGGCGCTGTTCTTTAATTCGAAGATAAAAAATAAGTTGAAAGTTCTAGGGAATTTCGGGAGGTTAAATGAACCTATTTTGTTGGAGTACCACTAAACTTCTATCTAGAAAGATTTTATTAAAAAATTTAGAGATTGTATGTTAGAATTTTAATTTTAAACCAAGTTCTTGCCTATTATTTCCAACTATATTTTCATATACTCCATCTGTCCCATTCAAATTTCAACTCTATACTTTTTTGTTATCTAAAAAAATTTATAGCATTTTCTTATTTGAAAACTCTCACACGCCAAAAAATATTAAATCAATCATTCTTTGTTATACTTGCTCCATTGATTTCTCTCTCGTTGTTTTAGTAAAACTCACTAACTTTTCCATTTTCAAGTATAAATTACTTAAATATCAAGAATCCAATGCACGCATAAATTATCATGTGAAATCAAACAATCATAATTTGAATAGGATGGGGAGATTTATTTATTTTTTTGAATAATGCGATGTAAATATTGTTAATATTTATTGAATAATGACTAGTCTCAAAACTAACATTTGATAGATTTAAATCTGTTTACCTCACCCTATTTAATTATCATTAACTCCCTTTTTTAGCTACGTAATGATAGAAGGGACCATTGCATTTACATGATAAGCCTAATAAAAAATATTAAGGGAGAATTCACGGAAAGCACCACTTTGAAGATTTCATTCTAAGGAGATATCACCAAAGATATTTAATTCTCATGAGATCTCAAAATATCCAAAATGCCCACCCTACCTTCTATACTCATCCATACGCCCAAATTCCCATTCGTCCATCATCAACCCTCGGTTTCTAAAACTCTGCAAAATGCATCAAATGGTCCATTGATTACTACTTGTCAGCATCACCATCATCAAAATTAGGGTTCCTAAATCAGAGCACAACAACATCGGAACCACAGAGAATGACAGAACGATGATCGATTCAACAATCCAAGATAGGAAACAAAAATCTTTGCTCACAGCTCACCTCATCAATTCGCATTGATTCAAAGATGCCGAGATTCGTTTGGTTGGAGTATGAGGTCAATCGATTGCTGGGACATTCGGCCTCAACGAGATCTTTGTGTGTGAAGTTATAGGATTTGAGAGGAGGGATTGTGGGATTGGGGATTCTAGGATTAGGGTTTGTGATTTGGGGAATTTTGGGATTAATTGTTGTTTGATCAAGCTTACGGCTTGTGGTTGTGTAGAAGGTTTGTCGGATTTCGACGACGAGGAGAGCCACATGTAGCTCACAAAATACTCTAGTACGTCTGTGAAAAAAGTAATACACCTAGTGAAAAATACATTATATACATCCTCTAATTTGCATGTAAAAAAAAAGTGATACGTCTAGTGAAAAAAACATCATGTATATTATCTAGTATGTCTGTGAAAATGGTAATACGTTTAATGAAAAACACATTATGTACATCATCTAGTACATTTGTGAAAAAAAAAACGTACTCCTAGTGAAAAACACATGTGCATCAGCTAGTAGAGCTGTGAAAAACAGTAGTACACCTAATGTAAAATGCATTATTTACATCATCTATTATGTCTCTGTGAAAAATATAGTATGTCTAGTGAAAGACGCATCATGCACATCATCTATTATAGCATGGAAAAAAAAAGTAATACGTCTAATGAAAAATACACCATGTAAATCATTTTGTTCAGAATTGCACATATATACATTATGATTTGGGTCAGAGTTGCACAAGAAAATATCTATCACTTTTCTCCTCACCACATCTTCAATAAAAAAGAAGGATGATGAAATTATCGGAGAAGACGGTCCAAGTGAGGATCGATGATGAAGATGATGATGATTGATAATCGATGATCAATTAAATACGATTAAATCAAATCGATGATTATGTGATCAATTAGAAAGGAAAAAAAAGAGTTGGGGGCGGGGGAATAAGGAAAAAGACATTATGAAAAGTTTTTGTTTATTGTTTTGTTTTTTTTTTGGGGGTTTTTTTTTTTTTTTGTAAAAGTGATAGCACCAATAATAATTTTTCATTGGTGGTATCTCTTTGAAAATAAGTCTCCAGAGTGATATGCCATGGGAATTTTCACCAATATATTTATCAGGTATTCGATGGTAATAAAGTTCACCAAATGATATCTTTGAGTATCATCTCTTATATTTAATATGTTGTTTTTGCATGTTTTTGAACTCAAATTCACTTATTGATTTTGGGAGAAATATGTTATGGTGATAGCTTATGGAACAACAAAATTATTGCCAGCATTTCAGGTTGTTGATGCCATGGTGATAGTTTAGAATGTCAGTGTTAGATAACTCAAATAATAAAATTTTAGATATGTTAAAGTATGGGAAAAAGCAAAAGTTGTTGCTCGAAAAAGTACAAATATCGGACAAAAGAGCTAGTTTGAGATTGTTTTCTAGAACCAAGTTTGAAGCTGTTTGCGTGCTTCTTTTGTCTATCAAGCAGTTGTATGATTCTCTATGTAGTACATGATAATGTAAGTAAACGTGCATTGGTTTTAGAAGATAAGGTGGAATGACTCCCAGGTCTGAGGGACTCTTCCTCCTATCATATTAGTCTTTTGAGATTGATCTCTGCTTGTGGGCTTTGGAGTTTTATGCATTGGCTCATCCAATAGGGTTCATCGTTCCCCCTCTGTTTCCCCTCTGTTTGCCTTTAGCTGATCTTGATCAGGACTTAGAATCTGTGCAACAGTATCTTGGTCATGTTTGATGTTATCCAATTGATATTTGGAAAATTGGTGTGATGTATAAAGCATGGGATGTACAAGCTTTTATTTACAAATGTACTAGAAGTATGAATGTGGTAAAATGCCGCCTATGGTTTCCAAGTTGATGGTGATTTTCGTCATAAAGATAGATAAGGTTTGGTATCGTCTTCCTCATAAAGCAAGATGAATAAAATCCTTCAATCGGATAGAATGCTTTTTTCCATATTGGGTCATGTTTATATCATGCTTCAGAATTGCTGTCTTCAATCCACATATCCATAGAGTGAAAAATTCAACATAAAAGTGGCATTTTGTATGTCTGGACTTCACTTCATGTCATATTTTTTTATCCTTATATTTTTTTTTCTTTTTCATACTAACACTCAGGCTCAATCTCACGTCACTGATTGTACCAAGCCAAGGAATTCAAAATACTATGTTGTTGTCGTTCAGGTACATCTTTATCTTCGTTTTTCAAGAATTGTTTGTTGTTCTATTTGAATAAAGTCTCAGTGATTTTTTGTGTAGTATACTGCAAGATTCAATGCTGAAATAGTGAAGAACTTCCTTTATTCGATGGTGGTGAAGTACCAAAAAAGAAATTTAATTGTAAGTCTTTGTTTTGTCATGGAATGAATTTTATAGAACATGTGAAAGAAACAGTGATGCTTTGGCTGCCCGTAGGGCCTGACATACTTATATTGTTCTGGAAATAAATCTGTCGAGGAATCGAGTCTATCAAAAGTCCAAACTGATGATAATAGATCTATTATGTTATTTTGTATCTCAACACTTTTCCTCACATGAAAACCCACTTGGGCTTCGCGTGGATAATGCACTCGCGTGGATAATGCACTGGCCCAAAACAAACTAAGTGCCACACAAACACACCATAACTGGGAGTTGTGGGATTCGAATCCGTGACCTCACTTCACACCTACACTGATACCATGATAGTAGTAGACCTATTATATTATTTTGTATCTCAACAACTATAGCTGCCTTCTTTTGTGGATATGGTTCACTTAGATCAGAATTTAACATGCATGTTTATGATTCTGCCTTATTCTGCTATGTGTTTAGTAGTCTGATGGCAAAGCTCTTGCTGGATGTACCCTGATATAACCTACTAGCTGTTCAGCTATGTAATGATGGTTTAGGTCTGGAATCTCGAGTTACGAGCTTCCTTCTAAAATGTGCTGCATGTATGTTTATTTTAACTAGGGGTGATCATGGATTAGATTAAAATCCATACTTAATTCAATCTAAATCCAATCCAATCCATAAATTTTAGTGATCTAATCCCATCCATCCAAAGAAATCCGGATTGAATTTTTTTTATAATTGTGTTATATTGTTAATTAATGAAAAGTTAAAGTTGCATATTAATATTTTTACTTTTTTTACATTAATTTTTGAAATTAAAAAATCGATTTAATTATATATCTATTTAAGATTATAACAAAAAAAATTAATAACAATATCATAATGATAATATGGAACACATCACGTATTACAATGTTGCATATAACTTACTAACACGAACATCATCTGTCGTGGTACATCCCATTTATACCTTGCATGTTAAGAGAATCTAGTGAAGTTCAGAATAATAGCCCTCGACATTTTGGGTCATAGCAATAGATTCATAATTAATTTCTTATAACAACTCAAGAAATGAACTGTATTTCTTAAAACGAATTACAAGCTCAATACAATATCGAATAAATATCACCACAAATCGCAAAGAATACTTCATCAGATCTTTAGAACATGAACCAAAATCATTAATCCACTACTTCTCAACTGATCTAAATTCATATCTAATTTCTCACCTTGGTCGAGCTCCAAAGAAAAACGTCGAAGCAAAACGACGATTGTGATTAAATCAATTCTTTTTATTTATTTTTTACTCATTGTTTGACTAGTCAATAATCCATAAATTTATTCATATCCAATCCAATGGATTTTGATTTTATTTTGATCCAATCCATCACAATCCAACTCAAATTTTTGTCCAATGCAATCCAATGCTATTGGATTGGGTTGGATCATGGATAATCCAATCCAATGCTCACCCCCAATT
This sequence comes from Drosera capensis, assembly GCA_001925005.1. Classification (NCBI taxonomy): domain Eukaryota; kingdom Viridiplantae; phylum Streptophyta; class Magnoliopsida; order Caryophyllales; family Droseraceae; genus Drosera; species Drosera capensis. The sequence goes on from LIEC01007520.1 coordinate 19,134, forward strand.
TTAACCATGACCCTATTGATCTGTTATATGATTGTGCAATGGATAACTGAACTCTCATCGATGTGCAAAGATATATGGGATGTCATGGGCCCATGGCAATATTTTTGAAGTTTCTTCTCTTGGTTAAGCTAACTCTCTCCTCTGAGCTTGCCAAATATATGCATATGGTAAACGTCTTGCTTTTACTAATGCAAACCATGTTTTCGATTTTAGTTCGGTTCTAATAGAATCTTCTCTTTAAAAAGCAATTGTCATTATGACTCCAGAATACATTTTGACCCAACAACTGGGAATATGGAAGAGGGTGCTCTAGAAGGTAGAACTGATATCTTTATTCCGTTTTCCTTCCAAGAATTATCAGCATCTGCATCTATTCTTTTTCTCAAGACTTTAGGCTAGACAAGCTCTATTGACACATGCTTGCAGGCGTCAGCAATTTTCTTTAGGGTCCTTTTGTAGCTCGGTTGGAGAGCACCAAACTTCAATAGGTACTGAAAAATTTATGCTGATGAACCTGCGGTGGACAAGCTCTTTTCTTGCAATAGCCACATTAAATTTATATGGCAATTAGGGTGCTCCTGATCTTGGAAGTGGGGCAAATATTCGTAAATGCGTATGGAACATCATTCCTTTCCCTGTGCTATTTGGTCCTATTGTAATTTGTTGACTTTGACATGGGGCAAGAGTTGTGATCGTATTTGTCCCTCTTTCTCTTCGTGAGGACCCTTGATTATGCCCGACTGATTGTTTCTGGATTGTGGCTCCCAACATTCTAAATAGATTAAGCATCATTTTCTGAATAGAACAAGTACATAACAAATGAATCCATTTACACCAAAAAAGCAATTGAACTCATTGTTTTTGTGGTTGCTATGATTCCAGTTTTATGTTATCTCTGCTTCTGCTTCTCTCTTTTTTGATTAATGTTGAAGTAACTATTTCTTTCTTTGTTTATAAGGACTAGCGCGAACTATCCTAAAACTGTTATTTGGCCATTTTAACTTTACAGTGAGGCTGGCTCCGGAGGAGACTTCTGCCATTTTGACTGGGTATGAGCACAATGCAGTGACATGTATAGGCATGAAGACTGAAATACCGGTAAATAGATACTATCAGCTTTTTACATGCGGAATCTTGCATCATTTGTTGTTTTATCATTCTGTTGACAGGACCTTGAAAATGGAAAATCGGTTGAAACAATCTTTTTTCTTTCTTTCTTTCTTTCTTTTTTTTTTGTTGGAAATTTTCTGGCGCTTCCATCGGATCTGTCTCACAACTTCTTCCGTGCATGATAGAATTCACACTACAACGTTTAGGAAGGTCATTATTTTGGGGTGAAAGTTTCACGAAAAAAAAAAAAAATCATGTTGAATCAGAAGTCCCATCCGAGTGCATTTGTTTGGCGGAAGTTTCCATACAAAGACATCATTATAAATAATTAATGAAGACTAAAAATAGAAGTAGATGTTTATGGGGAAACCTGGCGTGTTTCTTGTGCGGCAGTGGTTTAGTGTGGACGCATTTGGTATTTATCTGACTAATTGCTGATTATTGGAATAAGCATCCATGTTCCTCTGCCTGTACACAGACAATTGATTAGGGAGATTAACATTCATGTGCTTATGTCTAGAGCACGCAGGCCCACAAGCTGTAAGACCCCATGAAGAAGAAATATGTTTCCTCCTGCATGCTGATGTCAGACATTGACATTTGCTTAGGCTTTTGCTGTTTTTAGCTGCTTTCTGCTTCTTGTAGGTGTTTAACTCCGTTGTATTTGTTTTTATGTATGGAATTTCGTAAATAGACTTCTTAGGACTTCTAAAGCTAGAACAGCAAAGCAAACATTAATCATTGTATGAGATAGGCTATTTGAATACCCCAGCTAGCAAACTAGTAGCTCTTTTACTGTTATGGAAGTTGGAAGCTTTGGACCTACAAAAATTGTCCCCATTGGTTTCTTCTTGATTTAGTTCAGTTTAAATCACGGATAAAGATATGAGAATTCAAGGAGGTAAAAACAGTTTCTATGCACCTTAAATTGCCGGTGATGTGTCATGTTGACTCATACTCTCATTCCATATATTCTCGTCAAACAATTTTTTTCATATATATATATATATTAAATGGCTATTAGGCAATAGCGGCATGCAAGCAAGTTAATGATTATTCCGGCTTAATACCACTTGATAAGCTGTTAACCGGATGAACAGAGGGGAGGTCAGAGAGAATAGGTGCTCCACAACCTAATGACACTTATTGCTTTGTAAAAGATCCCTTATCCTGTATATTTCTCCGCTAGCTAAGGTTTCTGACTTTAATATAGCTGGCATATTTGCAAGAAGCTCTATGGTACACCTCATCATCCTTAGAAACTGATATCAAACTATGCAACTGTTAAATTTCAATCTCATCTTGGCTTTGAATTTGTTTAATTTTAGGTTATTTTGAACGAAGCTATTGTGAACCTCAGTCCTGATTTCTTTTGGTTGGGTGGTGGAGAAGTAGATCTGAAGATGGGAATCCGGACAACTGAATTCATTGATTTTGTCAAGCCATTCATCGTTAAATGTACTTCTTGAATGAATGAGGCTATCAAGTTATTGCCATCAACTTATTGTGCATTCTTCGAAAGGCAGTTGTAAAGATTAGGTAAGCTGAGACTCTTATAGCCCTGATTTTGTCTCATATTGGCATTACTTTTTTATCCTTTGACATTACTGATTAACATTTTATCATCGTCAGGATTTAATTTGTCATTTTTGCAATTGCAATATCCAGCGACATATGCATTATGCCCCTCGCTGTGGGTTCAGATCGTTATAGCTTGCTGGCATAGCTAGGAGATCCTGGTTAGGTCGCAATATCTCTCTGCTCTTTTGTTTACATTGCACCTTGAATTGATAGTTCTGGCATGCTGTTTCTGGATGTGTTGCTTTTTATGGAAGTGCATTATTTTTTTTCTTTTTTTTTCTTTCGCTTTTACGTTGAAATTAAGAACATGCTCATCTAAGTCGAATTCTGCATTCGCATGAATTACAGTTTGATTACGACACGAGCTCTGCTCTCTGTTTACTCTTGTTTTCTTTTTCTTCCTCGTTCTTTCATTTTGATATAGGTGGAAGATCTCGAGTGCCGCCGAAAAACACTTTCATGCCAGTCGGGAAAACCTCACTTAGGGACGGGATAGGGCGAGTTTAAACATTTGAAAGGAAGAAAAGCATTATATCACTTACTAAAGGTGAAGACCAACATATGCCTTCGCATCAATGATTTGGTAATCCTTTGTTGATAAACTGCATCATGTCAACTTCACAAATTGTTAGTTATGAATTGATGGTTCAGGCTTTAGTATTTATCAGTATTTACTATCAGTTAGCTTTTCTTTTTGTTCCTGGCTTCCATGAAGCACACTTGTGTTTAGTATGTCGGCCTCAACATCGGTGCACCTCGTGCCATTTATAAACACCGGAGGATGTTTCCCATGTCTTTTCCTTGTAGTGAAGTTCTTAACTAAAGGTTACATCATAAATGCCCCTTTCTTGCTTTCTTCGCTTAATATTGCTACTTTTACATTATTCCTTCTCAATTACTATAAGCTCCCTAGATCTATCATAGGGTGGTGCAACAATGGTCCTATGTGTCTAGAGATGGCGGTTGGGGAACCAACTGAAATTATGGGACCGAAGCTGATAACTGTCTTCCCCCAAACACTGAACGAACTTTCACACTAACCATACATACCTCTTAAAGAAAGCCAAAAGCGTCTATGTAAGTGTCTCTGTTTTGGTCCATCGTCGCCCATAGTTCCATGGACGGTTTTGAAGGATAAGATATCATCAGTAAAAATTGTAAAGTTGGCTTTTTCAGTAATCACGTGTCAGATGGCCGGCCAGGGCTGGTTTTAGACTTTCAGTAATCGCGTGTAAGATGGATGACCAGTTGAGTTGGAAACATAAGAATTAAGCTAAGCCTTTTGAAGCATAAATTGTTTAGACGACCATCTTGGTCTTATCCTTCCGTGACACTTTAGAAAAGATGCTGGAAGTTGAAAGGTATTGAACGGTGAGAAATCTTATGAGGTGAAAGTTCTGAAGCTTGTAGACAATAGAACCTTGAGAATTTGAAGCGTAACCAGCTACATGCACAGCCCAATAATTTCTCTGTTATGGTTGATTTCTCTTCCGGAAACAAATTGAAGAAAGTTATTGAAGCACAATAGTATGCTTTCTTGTCTTCACGATATGTGGGACGGAAAGAGAACCACCACTGGATTCCCTCTTCAGCGAGACTTACACTAGGAATACATTGGTGTGAACACAACACAGTAACTCATCCGAGTCATGGTTGCTCGCATAGTATACATATAGCTTTTCACATCTTGAATGCTTTACACTGATTCAAGGAAGAGAAACCCTTGCTGGTTTCTGGCTTCAACACAACTTCGGCTAGGAATACACAGCTACAACCCAATAACTGATATCAGTTATGGTTGCTTCTCTACTAGCTACTATCAGATGCACAAAACCATGTCTTCATGTCTTCACAGTCCATTGGACGGAAAGAGAACCTATAACCGGATTCTTGCTTTGACAGGTCCTTGGCTTGAAAGAAAAGGGTTTGAACTCGAGGAGCATGGATAAGTGGTGGAGGAAAAACAGAGCGGTGTGGTTTAAATATCCATCATATGATGTGTTTCATTGGATTACGCTGTTGTTTAAGTTCAAGGTTCATGGTTGTGGATTGGTGGCTTCCGATTGGGTAGAGTGTAATCCATGACCTCGAGGTCTTCGATGGGTCCTCCGCTAGGTTCGTCTCCCTTGTGTGAGGTTGATTCTGGCATTGTTCGTGGAAGTCCTTTGGAGTCCTGTAGCCGAAGAAAAGATGCATTACGGTTATTGGATTAGAAAGAAGTGACTATACCAGTATGCTTAATGGACGGAAAAGTGTGAAAGTTTTATTGAGTAATTCAATCCCAAACTAAGCATGTAAGAAAGGGATGCCGTCATGGGTAGGGGTTAATCTTTTGATGGGAAATCGATGTGGGTCTCCTTAATCAGCAAACCCATGTGACTTGTTTTTGCTCACACTAACATGATGTTGGGGGTAGACATGGTCCATCAGCAAGTATTTTTAGCTGAGAGTGACCCCCTCTCAACCTCAGAACTCTTGTTCTCGTCATTCAAGTAACAGCAACAGAATCTATGGTATCATTTACTCATAATATTCAAGTACGCACCATATGCTGTCATGTTAATCCTGGAGATAAATTTGATCTCTTGGTCAGATGCTCGAGACATGTGTTGGTCATTTCTTCCAAGTTTTGCACTTTAAATTGCCCTATGGCAGCATACTCTAGGTTTTCCCACTGCCTTTATGCCTTAATGTGAGAATATGTGATGCATGCATTTCCATATGTTATTACCTTTATCTTAGTCGTCTCCTCTACCGCCCTCGGCGCTGATGAAATGACAACATTTCCTGCAGAAAACCATCTCTCTTCATATTAGTCGTGAACTCGTGAACTTTTTGTCCTTGCATGAGAAACATGAGGCCAGCATGGCAACTAATCCTAGTTCATTTCCGTCGCTTCACCTCTAAAGTTTAAGCTTATATGGTGTCATGTGGATAATTCTATCTTATATATCTTGTGTTTAGTGACCGTTACCTGGAATTCGGTATTTGAGGTGTTCATTAATCTATATATCTCTTTCAGGGCTGATAGAAATCAAGTGAAATGGTAGGGTAGGATTCTGATTTCTTACCACGTAACATCTTCCTGTTTGAGCTTTCCATGCTAGGTTTAGCCTTCATTTCCTCTTGGTCCTTAGTGTCGGAACTATCCATACTCGCAGTGCCACCTTTGGCTTCAGGAGCTCGAGTTTCGCTTTTTCGGGTCTCCATTTGAGGCATCACCTTTAATGGAGTTGCTATGTCATGGACACTCGATTTCTCGACATCCTGCATCACCGAGGTAGGACAAACAATTCATTTGTGTCCGCAATTCATTTTTACAGATTGCGGCAAATCATGGTTCTTATTTGTCCAAATAGCAACTCTCCAGAAGGATTTTATAGTTCCAGCAGAACTTATAGATCCTTGGTGTATATCATTACTTTGTTAGAACCACAAATCGGCCTACTAGAAAAGAAAGCAACACCACCCATATAGGAGGTTGCTGCGCCAACATTTTCCCTATTCATAATATGGACTAAGATGAATAACCTTGGTAGAGAGGAGACTCCTGGTGCGGGTGGCATCGAGAGGGTGAGCTCTAGTAGTAGTGCATGCATGCATGGCAAGGAGCAAGACAATGAGGGTAGCAATGGAAGCCATGATCATGACAAATGAGCTATTGTTTATATGCAAAAGGGCAAACCTAGACAACCTTGATTGTTTTATTCACAAGCTAGGCAAAGGTGGTGTACGTCTATATATATACACGGGATGATGAGTTTGAGTGTTAATAAGTATTTGTAGGGGGTGAGAGGATGTAAGATGAGGTGAAGAGAGGGAGCATTGAATCAGGTTTTTTAGAAGGTGAAGTGTGGTCCTTTATGAGAACATGGAAGTGTTTGGGCTATGATCCTTGAATATAGGGATCCTAATATCCTTGATGGACTACCTTGTCCCCCTATTCTCTCTACATTGTATATCCTCCATGGGGTCCCGAAAAAATAAGCACCCATGTAGTAAGACTTTGCAAATGGAATGTTAAGCAACTTTGTATGCTATGATGTATATATTAGCTCGAGTTTCCTTTCAGACGTTTTTCCAGGTAAATGTTACAGAAAGTCATTTTTGTAAAACCTATTAGATTCCAAAGCTAGATATCGACTCCAGTAGATACCTTAGGGGTGGGTCTCCTATCACTTGTAGCTTCACAAGACTCAAACTCGATATCTTGTTTAGAGTTCTATGTCCCTCATGCTATCAAGTTCTCGGGACGGACCTCATATTATCAAGTTGGTGGTGCAAATAGTCATTTTTGGACAGTCTATTGAATTCTTCCTTTCCCATTTGTTGATATTTCGAACCCCACGTGATTTTCTTCGGACCAAATAAAGGTTTTAAGCAACCTGTAGTAAAGTTCAGCATTTCTCCAAGTATGTGATTTGAGTGGAACCTAGAAAGTTAAAAGAGTAAAAAAAGGGTGGTGTTGGATTTGCTTGGTTAATATAATGTCTTGGAGGAAAAGGTCTCTCCGGCAACATGATGATGGTGATGATGCTTTTGATTGTTTATTAATGATTCCATGACGTGATTAATATGGATCAATTGAGTCATTTGTTATCGATATTATCCCCCGTGTACAGCCAATGCTTTGCAGGTTACAAATATAGTCCAGCATCAACCAGATGATGTTGGTCATGATTTATTCACTGCTTATCTTTTATGTTTCCTTTCGGTTGCTATGAGTAGAAAGTGATAGAAAAAGGAAGTGTTTGATTTGCTTGGTTAGATATGTGTAGAAAAAGAGCATCATTATGTTTTTTTATTCTCATCAATGATGCAGCTAATGTCGCTCATTTGAAGTGGTTTCTTGTAGATGCTTCGCTGCTTACATAGCCGAGGGTGTCCGGCTTATGATTCTACAACATCTATCAAATGATTCTGAACTCAGTCTCGAAGATTAGTGTTACTGCAGAAAATTTAAGAATGATTAATTACTTAACCATCCAAGATATTGAACGTTGGAACAGGAAGTTCTGTACCAAAGGTTAGCATTTCTTGTGCTAGATGGTTGGAAGAGAAAATTGCATGAATGACTGCATCCTCGCCTGATTTCCATGTTCTAATTTAAACCTGACAGTACTATGTCTACTCCTTTGCTGTTATTGTAGCTCCACTGTGTTATCTGGTTTGGTCTCCGAAAGCCGTTCTGTCCATGACCAATGGAGTAACTCAGGTGGATCAAGTTTTAGTCATCATTGTTTGCGGTCAGGTTTTTAACACATCGCCAAGAATTCAGATTGTGGCATGCTCGATAGTGTGACATTGACTTGTTATTGCCTGTTTGGTCTCTGCTTATCTGAAATATGAACGTCGAACTTCTCTTTCCTGTTATTGTAGCTCCAGTGTCTCCAAAAGCAGTATATTACCTTGACAATTGACAAATGGAGCAACTCAGATGATCTGAGTGTTAAAGTCGCCATGTTGGTCGTCAGGTTTCAAATTTATTATCAAGAATACAAGTTCTGGTGGCCTCGTTAGTGTTCTAGTCCGTTCTGCTATTTCTCATTCGTTGTTTCTATACAAATATGAACTTTACAGGTTTGTTTGATGATCTTGTGCAACCATATGCTGGCCACTATGGTGTGGTATTTTTGTTCTCATACCATCCAGTTTTTGTAAAGCAACATTGGATGACATTTACACAGGGTGCTGCCCTGTCTTATTTCGCAGCGCAGGGCAATGAAAGTTTCAACCTTACCCACACCACAGGTTCCTATGCATCGAAGTTACATAATAATTTTCTCCATGTTTACGTGAATAGCGACTGTAGGGTCTCAGGTTAAAAAGGACGTGGTGCCATGGGCGTCGGCCCGCCTTCTGACCGAAATAACATGTCGTGGTGACATTACACAGAATTGGAGAGTGCAGTACTGCTTCAGATGTAATACTGGGGTTGAATAGATGAAAACTGTGTTGAGTATAATCCATCTATTTCCTGCAGATGAGTATGTGGATGGAACGCCTTTCAGGTATGTCTTATGTCTCCCATGTTGTGTGTTTCACCGGTTGCCTTGTGTTTGAGTTCTTGTTTGATTTCTTGCACTGCTCCTGGAAAGATTGGCATGTGTGTTGGCAAGAAGAGTTGATTTATTCGCAAGCATCGGTTTCTTCAAATATGATAAGAGGTTTGATATTTTTCGAGGACATCAAAATTAGTTGTTTTGTATTACAACAGGGATACATCCCTCTTCAAGACTATGTTACGTTCTTTTATTAGCCAAAGAAAATAGCTCTCTCTAGTTTTGTTCATAGGTTTTGGTTTCAGCTTCTTAATATGCAGTGTCTTAAGAGAAAAAAAGTATGTGCAGTGTATTTGGTTACACTAACTCCAACAAGAGGGATACATGATTGTGTTGCTCCCGTAGGTAGGATGGCCACCTACACAACAAAAGGGCAGATGAGGATGGACATTGTCACATTTGATTTGTCCCCAGTTGCCAAATGGTTACGATTAGAACATCATGTGGGAAACATAGGCCACGGACATATAGCTTTTTGGCAAGGAAATAAGAAAAATTCTAGCTTCTTGTGAGAATTTATCGTATGTCATATGATTGTATCATTCGGTTGTGTAGTGAGGATCGATGTAACGCAAGTATGCAACCTTGAAAAGAAAGGTCGACGTTGCCGAAATGTTTTCGCGTTTTCTTCTATCATTAGTTACCAGAATGATTTTGATGGAACAGTGTACAGTATGATAAAACATAAAAATGTCCTTGGTAACATTTACTAGATTGTTATAAAAAATGTGATTTGCGACAAGAGAAAATGAGGAGGATTGTTGATTTCTTTTTAAAAATGATTATGAAATAGAGGGGTGTAGGAGGTACTTCATAGTAAAGAACGTCCTGATACAACAAATGTTTAAAATGAAGTAAAAGTTTGCACAACAATTAACGTCATCAATTTCGTTCTTATTTACTTTGCGTCATTGTATGCGTCGTGTATTATCCTATTGTTCATGTTTATCCACATATAGTATAACACTCCCCTTGATTAATATGAGCAATGATTGGGTGCTACCGATTGTCTCGTTAAAACTTTATCAACAAAAACCTAGTGGAATAAACACCTGGTCGAAGAAAAAAAAGTACAGTCCTTTCATGGAAAGCGCATCACCTAAACTTGGAAGTACATGGAGACGTCGCAAACCGATCTTGTATCTTAGCTGCTCAAAAGATGATTTGGAAAACGCATTGGTAAATAGACTAGGTAGGTTGTTGCATGATTTGATTTGTTACGCGGATAACTTCTTCATCTTGAAGGTCGTGAGTATAAAAATACTTCGGATCGATGTGCTTTGTCCTATCATCCTTTATAAAACATTCCTTGAATTGAGTAATACAGAAGACATTGGCTTCACGGATCATTGTCGGTGTTTCGATGCTAGAGATTCCACACAAATTGTTGGACATGTTGGATCATCGATCTAAGCCACATGGATTTTCTGCTGGTCTCGTGTATAGCGATGATCTCCAAACGATTGATGAAAATCAAAACTTGGATTTCAAAATAGTGGAATTTTGTAAAACAGTAAGTGAAGCAAGAACCATCGCCAGCCATGGGAAGACCCTCTGTTCTACAAATATACTTTTGTTGCTTGGAAGTCGTATGTATATACCTTGACTCAATTGGTATGTTAAAAGCACTAATGTTGAGAACGTATTATAAAAAATATAATTTGAAACGAAAGAAAATGAGAAAAAATATTGATTTTTATTCAAAAGTGATTATGAAATACAACGGTTATGGCCTATTTATAGTGAACCATAAGCGGTTACTTCATAACGAAAAATGTCCAGATATAGTGAAGTAAAAGTTTGTGCAACTATTGACGTCATCAATTTTGTTATTATTTACTTTGCGACTTTGTGTCATCGTATGCGTCGTGTTTGTGCAACATTAATCTTGTTTATCCCATTGCTATATTTATCCACATATTGAACATATTCTCCACGTCTCATATTTATTTAAACGTTTTGATCCGACACGAAATTTATACTACTGTTGAATTTGTGTGGATTTTAAGGAAGAAAGAATATTTTTTCGATGATATAGGGGTTTATTGTAACATTTTTTAGAGGAGATAGTGGTGTAATATATCACATGAGATTGATTTGATAATTTTTTATATTAAATGGTTAGCAAAAGAGAAAATGTTGTAATTTTTTAAAAAATGATCAAATAGAAAAACATTACGATTAATATGAGATGGATGGAATAGATGTTTTAATATTTATTTTATTTTATTTTTTTCATTTGTTCGTCTCTTTTGTATTTTAAAATTAAAGAATTCGTGTTTTCTAATCATTGGAGATGGATATTGGGCCTTGTAAATCTATGTTGAGCTAACGAAAAAAAAAAAGATAGAACGTGGGCCTTAATGTTCAGCCCATGAAATTCACTGAATAGTGGACTCATGTGGTGAATCCTGGCCTAGCTAATGGGCCTGGCTGGGTGGTTAGGTCCAAGTTTAAACCCTGCCTTCACGCAGGAGCTTTACCTTTCAAAAAAAAAAAACAAAAAACAGAGGAGGTAGGCATTCCTTTCAAAAATAAATGAAAGAAGAAGAAGAAGAAGAAAAGGAGGGAGACGTTGTTCCACTTATGGAGCGTTAATTGCGACATAATATCGATTATTATCAAATTAAAATATTGATTTGTTCGTTGTATCGAATAAGAAAATCATAATATCAATAAATATTTTAAAATAATTGATTGATATATGTATCTATGACATATAAAATGTTTTAAAGTTTTACGATGTAATAAGTTAATCACGGTTAATTTTAGATAACTATATATTTAAAATTAATTTTTGCTTTTCAGTAATTTTTTTTACTAACTTAAGATATTTTGTTTTGTTTTTATTTTTTTCATTTTAATATTTTGTAATTTTTGTTTGAAAAGTTTTTATTTTTCTATTAATTTATTCATTTTGATATTTTGTAAATTTTATTTTCTTCTTATGCGTCTGGAAACGATGTGAGATTGTGATGATATTTTCATTTTTTTTAATTTATTTTTGTTATTACGTAGAATTTTTTTTCAAAATAAAAATATAATCATGATGAATAGATATGTATTATATTAGATTAATAGATGGTTTCTTATTTGTGATCGTAATGATTAGACAAAAAATTGGTTTCACACGAAAAAAATTATATAATATATATATTAGATTAGTTTTTTTAGATATGAGTTATATTAAGGAAAATGATTACGGTACCAAGAATGTAACGGATGTCATCATCCCACCTGAATCATCCTTTTGCCAGTATAATAGAGAGTTCGTCCGTCGGACCATAAATATTGCTTCGGGAGTTAATGTATTTCAACCTACTAATTAGGCTGCCAAAGTGACCGGTTAAGGACTATTACAACCAAAAGAAATAGGGACGACTTTTCCCCTTCGGACTTATCAAATCCAAAACTTTGTCGATAATATTTAGAGAGTATTCTTGTACGACCTCACAAACAAGCTCTTGGAAGGGGCTTTACTTATTATCTCGATGATTAAGGTTTTAAAATTTAGATGTCGGAGTGGATTTTATTTATTTATTTATTTTATGAGCAAATTCCAAAAGCTAATTATTAGTTTAGATTGTTTTGATCTTAATTTGCTTACATTTGGATCGGATCCGTGGCTCAAACGTATTTGGTATACACAGAGTTGACAATCCCTATCTAAAAATCGCAGTCTATAACTATATTTTAAAGTTTATTGGTGCTACAACAGTGTAAGTTGCTTATCTTGTATGATTATCATATCTTCATGTACTATTATAGAAATAAAAGCGCGCAGGAGACAATCACTTATCCAGTCTTTTTTTCATAAGATATTTTTATTTTTTTTCGTTAGATCAAGATAACTATCGTCCAGGAACATGAGACCCATAAATATCAATGGCTGAATATGAAAATTTACGAGCTGTTATATAAAAGTGATTGTCGTTATCTTTAGAAATAATTGTCGGATAAACTTGATGTTAGGCTTTTGCACTGCAAAAATTAAAATATATTATACTTCATTCGTCTTAAAATATTAACAGCAATTTGATACGATATAAGAATTTATGTGTGTGTTGAATTTAGGTGAAATTTAATATAAAAAAAATATTTTTTTATGATAGTGGGATTTACTATAACAATTATAAGAACAGATAGTGAAATTATTATGATAAGTGATAATTATTTTGATATTTTTTTATATAAAAAATTATTAAATATGATATATTTCATATATTTTGAGATTATCTAAATAAGTAAGTGTTATATATATTATAAAATATAGGGAATAATATTTAACAACTTTATAGTATCTTTGTATTTAGCAACTTTAGTAACATCAACTGTCCTCACAAATGGCTTATGATACATCAATTCTTTTCTTATCTTTTCTATGCGTATAAACAACGCACCTCCCCTTTGCTTTTTTGCTCCCAAAGCCATGACCATGACCAAAAGCAACCGCACTTGGCACAATTACAAATTGCATTGCAATTTGCATGTCATTCAATAAACGGCAACAAAAAACAATAAACATAATTACTCCTTTTTTTTTCTCATGAAAAGCATTATATATTTTTTTAAAAAAATTATATTTAATATATATTTTGATATTATCACGATGAAAATGTTATGTTTTGAATATGCGAGGTCTCCTTAAAAAATGAAAAACCCAAATCGAAGATTAAAGATAGATTAATTAGCGTTTTTACTATTGATTATATGTGAGATAAAGTTAGGATGACTTGGTCATATTATTCGTGGAGTAGAGACTCCCGAACATCGGTCAGCCGTTATGAATCCTTTGTGTTGACGGACAGTAATAGAGATCGGGGGAGACCGAAAAAATAATTGTGTGAAGTCATGAAATAAGACTTGACTGACAGGTGAGAATGCTCTAAAATTGGTCCAGGTGACACGATAGGATAAAAATTATAGCTCTTGTTAAGACGCTTTAGGTGTTTTATTCATTTTAGATTGTATGCCTCTTTTTCGTATTTTTTTTTATTGTACTTTTATTTTCATTGTGCTTATTTCATTGCATTGTTATATACTCTGTTCTTTATTTTGATTATATGTATTTTTTTATTTTTTTTGAGAATATTTAAAAAATAATCTCTTTATTGTACATTTTGCTCACAACATAAATGAGCTTCTTGTTGTTGTATTTAGATGAGATTTATTTTTAAGTTCAATTTCATTAAACCCCCTTAACATTTTGAGAAAAGACATATACTCCCTCTAGTTTCAAAACTAAACAAATATGTGTGCTATATTTTCAACACATAAACCCTCTAAATTTTAAAAATGGAAAAACTAATGAACTTGATTTTTAATGTTGGACAAGTAACCCCGTCTATGACATAAATTCCCCTTAATATTTATGTATTAAATATAAATTTTCTTAAATTATGAAATATTTGAATTTTATCATTATTATGTTAAATTCTGGTATAGGAATAATTTTAGAAAGATAAAATAAAAAAATTTATTTAAGGGGTAATTCCTAAAAATAGAAAAAAAAAATTCAAAACATACAATATGGGGAAAATAATTCTCTTTCACTATAATTTTAGTTATCAAATCAAACCCAAGACCGAAATCATTGCAGACAAAGACACACTTTCGAAAACCATTCCAATTTCAAATTGAAACCAAAACCCAATCCAAATCGACTTTTGAATCCAAATTGAGAATCAAATTCGATTCAACTCAATAATCTCATGAGGTACACTGTTTTCAACAACAAAGCCAAATGAAAAAAAAAAGATGAAATTGATAAATAGGGTTTTGTTCTTCAAATTTTTGAAAAAAAAAACATACATCAGATTGATATATCTATGAATACATGCATGAATTCAATCAAAATATTTCAAATTAAACAGTCTTCTTATTTATGATTTTTGACCTGATGTACTGTTTCTCATAACTGGCACCGTATTTGTGATTTTAAAATGGCATACTATTTCTCATAACGGGCACCGTGTTTGTGATTTTTTAACTGGTACACTGTTTCTCATAGCTGACGTTCCGTATGTGATTTTTGAACTAACATACTATTTCTTATAACTGACCCGCTGTTTCAAAACAATATGGTTAAATAGATCAAACAGTACGACAATTCAATTTTTTTGAAAAGTTGCTCAAAATCAAACCAACAATAACGAAAATAAAGCAGAACAATTGATGATCGTTTACATAATCACAAAATCATCAATTTACTCGTCCCTCACATGTGACTCGTCTTCACATGCTTCCAACAGCTCTCCTCAAGTCTTCTTCCTCTTCCCTTTCCTCTATGGTAAATTTCATCAATTTTTTGAAATTTACCTGTCTCATAAATCATCACGCCTTCTTTCATTTTCTCGATAAAGCTTTATTTTCATTTAAAGAAAATGAAAAAGACGGTGGTGATAAAAGGTATAACACATGATGGGAGGGTTTGAGAATGGGAGAAGAGGTGAAGGTGAAGGAGAGGTCAAAGTTGTTGAGGATATGTGTGAGCAGGTTTACCCATATCGACCGTGGAGAAACAGAAAGAGTAGAATATATATATGAGGAACCCATAACCCATCAGCTTAGGCTTTTGGGTTAATAGTTGGGGTCAGTTCATATCTGTATTCAACAGATCCCTGAATCCTAACAAGTGGTATCAGAACCCATGGTTCGTGGTTCGTTGGGCCGGGATCCCCTGGTGCAGAGCACAGCGAGGATTGATCAGATGCATGCTCAAGGAACACTTGATCAGCGAGGAATATGTGTGAGCCGGTGAAGTTATAATACATTGTTTTTCCATTATACATAAACTTTAAAGATGTTATGAAAAAGGAACACTTGTCCAACATTAGAAAGCAGGTATACTAATTTGTTTGCTTCTAAAACTTAGGGGGTTTATGTGTCATGTGAGGAAGATTATTTTTCTAGTTTTGAATACCTAATTATATTTCTTTGGTCACTTTCAAAACTAAGAGTGGTTATATATCTTTTTTCAAAACCTTGAAAGATTTAGTGAAATTTATTCTTATTTTTATATGAACCAATGTTTGATCGTCTCGTTATCTATGTCACATGAAAATAAATAATTTCTTATATTATCACCAATGTAACATGAATAATTTACCTTAAATAAAACTTGATCATTTCATCATTAAGATTAAAATTTGACTCGACAAATCCCTATTGTTCTAACGCTGTGTTCTTTTTATGGGCGGATAGAGTATTTTTTTTTTTATAAAGAAAAGTGCATTTATTAACTTTTCAGCCTTTTACAATGACCTCCTTAACTTCAAAAATAATATATGACCCCTTTTCATGGTTCTTTTCGGAGGATTCTCTGCCAAAAAGAATTTCTCCAAGGACTAATTTGTCAAATTTATGGAATTATTCAAAATATAAATGGTTATATACCTATTTCGAATAGTTAAACACAAAAACACGAAAATACAAAAAGATAAAACACTCTTTTCTCGTTTTAAAAACAGGCCTCTTAATATACTGTGGATCAATTCACACATATTCAAGGCTTTCATAATTTATAGTATTTCGAAAATCTGACTCATCCTATGCTTCAAGTTTCCAAATTCAAGAACATTTCACATTTTAGCCATAATCTATAAATTTTAAAGAGGTTGGTCCTATAAATTACAGATGCTGAAATTCATACCATGTACTGAAAAATATTCTATCCCTCCCACTATATTTGTAGTTAATTTATATAAAACAAAACGAGTATATTATATCCATGTAGAGAAAAACATCAGTTTAAACTTCAAACATAAACTACAATGAGACGCCTAATGAATCAAATGTTTGATATCAATGTCATTATTTATTAGATAACATTACAAATACTATCAATCATGATCAACATATAGTTCTTTCCTTGGTGTGCTTAATCACTCCATCATCTTCCAAAGGCTTTTCTTGGTTCCACAAGTACCTTTCCACTTTACCAAAAATTGCCTCTGATTGGCTGAGATTAAACATTTGCCCTCCACGGGCAATTCTTCTCTTTTAAATGTCTAATTTGTGACATCAATATCCTTTTCCTTCATTGTTGGCTACATATGTACAAGTTTTTTTAGGAGTTAGGAAGTTACGTTTTTAAATAGCAAGTGAATTGAAAATGACTGTATAAGTGGTTTGACACATGCATATTGTTGAAATGTCATTTTCAACATTTCATATTAGTGAAAAATCCATTTCAGCTTAGTAGCATATTGTAATTGTGTGGGAACTAAAAAGACATGCTTGGTGAGTTAAGAAATATTGGAAAAAGAAAGAAAATCAGGGACAATCGTTTCAGATTTTTTTTTAAATATAAAGCATTTAATCTATATCGAAAATTTAATGAGGTGTATTGTATTAACATAAAAGAGATGATTTAGTAATTTTATGTGTAATGTTCGCCAAATGTTATATTTTTGCATATATTTATGACGGCTTAAGTAAAAACCCGTTATGTTTAAAATGGATCTAATAGTATATCTAGATCATAATAAGTACTCTTAAGAGTTTTTCAACCCAACTAAAGAGAACCTTTGTTGTCGTATATAATTCTAGTTAATGAAAGACGAGCTTGCTTTCTACTCTAAAAGAGTATAATCGAAACAGTTCAAAGTAGCTATGACAACTTCATAGCATGAGCAGGAGGATAATTTTTTCCACCCCAAAATGAAAAAGAGTTTGATTAGAGCTTTACTCGCTCGCGTAGTTCGTCGTTGGGTAGTTTGAACTCGAGTCCATGAAATCCGATCCGACCTGTGTTGAGAACTGTTCACGAGCCGAACTCGATGCGAAATTCAGGTTCATGAAACCCAAGGCGTAGATTCCTTATACTCGTGAGATCGACTCGAAAGGCTTGCGAACACTTCAATCCGAGATCAACTCGAGATCGAATCGAACAGATTTGATATATGTATAATTTATAATCATATATACGTATTTTTAGATGGTTATGACCTATTATTTAACTTTTTTTACAATAATATCACATACTTTTATATTTATTTTTTATTTTAATTGAATCATTAAAATAATGTGATATTTAATTAGTCAAATTGTATTAAATATTAAAAATCTGAGTTCAGTTTTATGAGTCGAATGAACTTGAGTTCGACCCGAGAACTCATCGTGATTCCATGAGTACCTAGCCGAGTCGAACTCCGCGTGATTTTTGAGCTCGAATTCGAATAAAACCTGACTCGATATTGATATGGCCGGAAGGAGTATTTTTTAAGAGGCATGGCCATCTTGAGCTATGTTCATGGACATTGGTATTTTCTGTTTCGTGGAAGGAGTTGGAAAATGACGTAACTTGGAATGAAATCAATATTACCATAAAGATAGGAAAATATTTCGGTGGGCCCTTGATGTCTACATTTTTCTCTCTCTTTGAAGACTTGCCCACAGGTTAGCAACAAATGTAAGTTGCATTGCAAATTTGCCATTTCGATGTAATTTTATTTTTTCTTTTCAGCTATCATAATGCAACATATTTAGGATTTTGATGTATTTTAAATTCTATAATTTTATCATTTCAGATAGGATAGATTGGTTCGAAAGTTTTAATTAGGATAAGTCTGTTTTTCATTCAAGTTACATTTGATTCTTTAAAATATTCTAGATTCATTCTATTACATTATAAATATTTATCAATCATTAGATGTATTTAGTTATTTTTTGATAAATGAAAATTTGATTGAGAGTTGATCTCATTCTCCGTGGATTCAAAAACACTAAAAAAAAGACTATGTCATAACGACCAACACTTTTGTAGCTATCGCTAATTAACAACGGAAAAGAAACAGATAGTCGCTAAATATATTTTGTGATGGAAAAGAATGATAGTCGCACTTCAACTACAGTCGCAAAATAGCGACGGAAAAAACAGCTCGGTCAAAAACTCTAAATATGATCATGAAATCAGATCTGGGTTCAAACACACACATATAGACTAAACAACCACCCTATCTCGCAAACCTACACTCCTCTCTTCCGGCCACCAGTCGTCGTGTTGTCATCATCTAAGGTCACTCCACCACCTCTCCACTCCCCCAAATTGCTGCCCACTATCGCTGGAGGTTGTCGCTGCCATTGACGCTGAAGCTCGCCCCGTAGCTGTCCGTGGATTGTCGGAGTTGTGTTTGTCGGGATAGTTGAGTTGCAAAGTCTCCTTCATCAACAAATCCACATCTCAAAATCGCTAAATCATTAAAGTGGATTTCTAAACTTTTGATTTAGTTATTATTGAATGTTGGGTTGATTAGGAGGTTGTTTGAAGGATTTGAGATTTTTGGATGTTTTGTCGGAGGTTGGTTTGGACGATTTAGTATCTTCGTAGGGATCCAGAGTGTGTCTCCATCCGGCATTGTTAAACTTTGAAATATGTCTAGGTTGATTTATGTTGATTTAGGTTTAATTAATTAGGTCATATTTGTGTTGATTTAGGTTAAAATCTGTGATTAGTTTAGGATGAGAAAAATTATAATTGAAGCAAGCGTTGACAAAATATACAATGAGAAAAATAGATATAGCTAAGTGTTAGTTTAAGACATGTAAGGTCTAAGATTCAACCTAGAGGGGGTGAATAGATTGAGTCAAAAATTATTTCCAGCGGATTTCTAGTTCTTTGTGACCACTTAGGTAATCTGCAGCTGATGCTCGGTAGTCTGTAGTAGAGATTTCGAACTCTTTGAGTTTATCTCTGTTTGGCTATGATGATTTATTTCTAATAGTTCTAAATATTAAGCAATAAAAACAAGTAAGAGACACAGTATTTATACTAGTTCAGACACTCGTTATCAAATAATAATCGAGAGTTTAGTCCAATCTTTCCTTGGTGACCAGTGTAGTCAAGCCAATAGGTGAGTATCACTATCTTTTTGGTTTTAGCTTATAAGAAAAACTTTCTTTTTACAAACTATCTATCTTGTACAAAAGAAGAAGAACTTAGATCTCTACACAGATCCAATCTACTGAACTCTACTGCAAATTATGTTCTTTTGCAGACTAGTGATACTCCCTTCACTGTATTCTTCATGAATTGGCTCTCTTGAGTAATCTTTGGATTTTTGATTTCTTTGTAAGCTTGTCTTTTCAATCTCATTCAACAACATTATTTCAATGAGCCTCAACGATTCCCTTTTATAGGCTCAGGGAATGAACCCAGCAAACACGTATAGTTTCTGATGTGACATCTTGTCACGTGTGTCCCCCAACTGATGTTGACAACTCACCTACTGTTGCTGTCTATACCTCAAATCTTCGTTTGACTGACTCTAGACCTTTGACCCAAACTCAGTAACCATCTGTGCTGCATTCCAATCTGCTGTAACTTTCAGTCTGTATCCATTATTGTGAGACCTAGTCTGTACCCAGCAATCCTGATTTTCACCAAGTCCCTGTTGCAACCTCCAGTCTACACCCAAATCTGATGCACTTCATGCTTTACTGTGTTGGTCCTCGTCAACAAGCTCAATCATTGATCATGAAGCATTTCAAGGTCTTTTATTGCCCATTCATGCCTTGTTTATAAAAAAAACTTTTGTAGAAGTCTGCATCTGGTTGCTCACACAATGTCCATCATCTGTAGCCGTCTCCTCCTCAGTATCCTTTCTAGACTACAACTACCTACTTGTTTTCTAACCTAAGCATACTAACAACATTATGGCTAATACTTCTCAGTTTTGTTCCATCAATTTCTAAACAATTAGAGAGATTGCGCATTCCTATCAATCTCCCTCTAAATTGATGCTAACAAAACTCCTAAGTAAAACAACAAGTTTATAACTTTTCTAACTACTTAGTAACATTGTTTTTAAAACAAAAATTTAGACAACAGAGCAGTAGCGATATACCTTTACCTTTGATGTTCTTTTTCCTTGCTGCGCTGAAGCCTTCGTTCTTCTTCTGATCCTTTACTATGCTTCTGAGGTCTTTCATCTGACTCTTTGTGGTTTCATCTGCATTCTTCATAACATTGCTCCCCCATTATCCTGTGTCTTGAGGTATGCTCCTCATGATGCCTAGATCTCTTGGCAGGCCTTTCCCTTTCTTTCTCAGAGGTATGCCTTCTCTTTGTTGCAAATTCCTTTACTGTAGACTCCCCC
>LIEC01007520.1:40004-60924 GCA_001925005.1 Drosera capensis
TAGACCCCCCCCCCCCCCCCCCCCCCGAGTTATAGTTGGTGTCCTCTGCTCAGTCCTTGAAGTCCTCTGTGGCTCTGCTGTAGTCTGCTTCTGCTTCTCTTTCTTTTTGTTAGCATTAAAGGTGGAGGTGAGAGTTTCAAGGACAGTACGTATGCTTTGAGTGCAGAGAAAATGTTCCTCTGAACTACTTGCAGTTTGGTTTCAAGTAATCTGAATTTTGTATCGTTGATGCGAATATGGTCATTGAGCTACTGTTGGGTGGTCTGCACAACTTTGTTAAGCTTGCGTAGATCAGTTGTAAATTGGCTTTTGAATTTGTTTAGGTTGGTTGAGCTCATTTGATAATGTTAAAGGTTCAATGTATTGGCTCATTGTATTTGATTAATAACTCCTGCTGCCAGATTATCGAGAGATATGCGAAAATCTTTGAAGCTTTGAGTTCTGGTTTGTCTTTTATGTTCGAATTCTTCTGCTATTGGCTGCAGAGTTTCAAGTAATTCTTGAAGTGCATCCTTTTTCCACTCACGTATGTTGTAGATGTCCTGATCTAGTTGCCTCAATCTGTACCCCGTGGTATCTTCTGAGGGTGAGGAGTTTATCCTTTCTGCAGATTGTCTTGGATGAATTGAAATGATTTAAATGTCTTCTTCAAATGCATCCTTCAGATTTTTGACTGTCGATGGAGGTGTCAGCTGAGTGTCTGATGCACTGCTACTGAGTAATCCCTATACAAGCCCCACAGAAGGTGGATCTGATTTTCTTTGCACTCTGCCAAACGAGAAAGGTGGTGTAAACAAAATATTTGCCAGACTTTATACATCTAGATAAGAAGGAGTTGCTTGCTCTGCCTCAGTTGCAACTGGTATGAAGTCTTTTGCATCCTTTGTCTCAACTGCAGTATGGGTTAGTGATGCCTCTTCTGCAGTTGGAATGTCTGCTATGGATGTAACCGCTGTTTGATCTTCAACTGCAGGTAGTTCCTTTGATTGTTCCTCAACTACAAGTAGTTCTTCTGTGATTGTTTTAGTTGCTTCTTCTTCAACCTCATCTGCTTATGTCTCTTCCGCTACACGTTCCTCTGCTAGAGACTAAACTTCTTGCTCTTCTGTAGTTTCTTCTACTGTAGGTTCCTATGTGGATGTTTCAATTTCGTATCCCTTTACAGTCGGTTCTTCTTCATGTTCTTTAGTAGATGATTCAGCTTCTTATTCTACTGTAGATGACTTAATTTCAAATGGCTCGTCTGCATGTTCCTTTATTTTAGGTTCGTCAGCTTGAGATTCTACTACAGAAGACTCTGCTATTGAGGTCTCGACTGGTGTTTCATTGGGATGCTTGTTCTTACATTTTGTCCATCTTGATTCTACCATGTCTTCTTAACCATATCGGGGCATTCAGGATCAATTACCCAGTCATTTTCATACATGTATATATTATGGGTTATACGCGAGCTGTGTTGCACTATATTGTGGGGCTTAAGTGATACAGCCAAATGATCGGAAGCGATATTATAATGTTTACCATATTTGTCTTAGGAAAGATACCACTTTATGGTAAGGAAACCACTGCCCCATCTAGACTCTCTCAGACCCAAACCCCTCCTCTAACTTTTTTCCGCCATGTAAAAGATGGCCCCCTTCTTCCTAGATCGTACAAGTCGCATCGCTCCAAATCCCCTGGGAATACTTTCATCATTCTGGTCTCTCTTGCTCGATCACCCTTCTTTTTAGATTGTAATAGGAATTCATTGAAATGCCCTCCGGACAACCAAGGGAAATCCGACTTAGTTGCTAGTACCATGAGCGAATCCTAGGATGCTTGATGCCTGCCCGAATTTGGCTCCTCCTAAAACCACGTGAACCTTCTATGGGGCCAAATTCCATTCGATTCCATGAAGGCGTCGACATAATTCTTGGACATATGCCAAATAGTAACACTAACATCGTTATCCCATAACAAGGCCAAACCACCTCCTGAACCTTCACCTTCAAACGCAATCCTATTCTATACCTAATTTTTTTTAAACTCAATCACAATTTGTTCTTCTTAACCTAGTTTTGGAGCGACAAAAATAGGTGAGGAACCTCTTTGTCTAGTAAAATATTGAGAGCATAATTTGTTGGAGGCTACCCTAAACCTCAATTCTACCACAATGCCATTATAGATCACGGTCTCCCTGGGATCCATTCTTAGAGAGAACCACTTGGACATCTGGCAATCGAGAGGGAAGAAGGAAATTATGTTCATCAAGTCGAGGTCTCTTGTTAAGAGTATTACTTATAACTTTAAAAACCCTCTTGGACCCAGTAAGATCCTTAATGGATTGACCCGCTTTCACTTGCCTTTATTATTTTTGTGGCCTGATTCCTTATTGGTTAGGGGCTTGATGGGTCGGTTTGGCCCGTTTCCACTTGCCTTTAATGTTTTAGGCATTGTCTTGGGAGCCCAGGCTCATGAACTCTACCCTATTCTCCTTTTCCTAGTCAATCCTTGTTATTTCTTTACAGCTATCAATCTCCACAATTATCTATCATCATTGGACCCCACATGAGAATGATCCATTTGATTCGCTTTCCTATTTAATCCCTTAAATCCTTATGGCTAATAGATCTTTCCTCTATGGATATCTCATTCTCAAGACTAGGGATGCATATTCCATTTTCTTCTATACTACGTATAGTATTTCTTAAATTTGTGTCTAAACTTACCATATCAACCAGATTATTATGAATTCTCATCCATGGCTGCCTCTTTGTCGGATATTGACCTCTAGCCGACTCTGGCCTGTCTATCTCTTGGCCTCTTTTTGGTTGCCACGATGAGGCTGAACGGTGATTTACAAGAGCTTTAACATGGACAAAACAATCCCTTTCTTCTTTAGAGGGACAACCCGTAGTCATGCACTGTATTGAAACCTTTACCCTAGGTTGTGAAAATTGCCATTATCCCATACTGCTTCCTCTGTGCATTTCGATATCCATAGTCAATAATACCGTATCGAAAACAAAAGTTTGGAACTCGCTCATGGCTGAAAGGTACCATACTAATGGATCTTGTTTAAGTTAAACCATTGATTCATGAACTAGAGGTTGATTAATTTTAAATTCCACCCTGATTCTGAGACAACGACCTCGAGCTTCATCAAACTCATCCATGTCTATCTCAAGCACCTTCCCTATCTTTTGACCTACTAGTTTTACCAACCCAAGTCACAAGCATCCTAAAGGTAATTGATCGCACTGCATCTATATCGCCATAGTCACAAACTTGTAGTTAGAGATCTTGGGGTGGAAGTGGATCTATAATCTACCGGACCACCCGTATCTTCTATTCAGAATATCCAACTATCTCTAGAGATATAGAATTATCATGATCTCTATACCCAATTAGATCTAAATGATCACAATTTTGAAATACCAGCCCTTGTCTTGGAGCTCCTTTCAAATAATGAATAATTTAGAGCACGACTCATCAACGAGTTGTGGTAAGGTAATTCATCTTTCCTACCAATTATAGGAAAGCTCATGAATTGACTTACCACACTCATTATAAAAACAAATACTTTATCATGCTATGGTCAGGTAATTAACCTTTATTACCAATTGACGATATTTTTTCAGGCCATATAGAAGTCCTTCTTCTCATTATCAAGTTTCACCATTGGATCTATACGAGAGTCACTTGGTGTACCATCTTGTAAACTTGTCTCTTTAAGAATGTTAAGACATACTTTCATTAGTAGAGGGTAGTGCCACTATTGGCATAAACTACTTCTATTTCAAGAAAATATCGAAGAAGATCCAAATATTTAGTGTTTAACTCATTATGAAGAAATCTCTTGAGACATTGTACACCTTCCACATCACTTCTAGTCACAAGAATATCAGCTACATAAACAAGTAGTAGACCTCTTGAAAAGACAAACTTAAACAAAGTGATATACACTGCATCTATACATACTCAAATCAACAACTGCCTCATTAAAATGATCAAATCATGGAGCTTGTTTAAACTTATGGAGAGCTTTACGTAGATAACATAATAGCGGTAATGGTCGCGAGTCAAATGTGGACGAGTTAGTATATAGCCAAACTGATTGATAACCATCGTTAATACCTTTGAGGGAGCATCATCAGATGGCTTATCTATCGATTCCATAGTAACATTTGGTACAGTCGGTATCGATTGAACAATAGATAGTAAAGACACCATAAGTATTGATGCCATAGCAGAAGTGTCATAAATAACATTGTCATCGATCTCGTCAAAATAAGGCTTATCCTTGAAGAATGCCACATCATTAGAAAAATATTCCCTTTGATGTGTAGGAGTGTAGCATATATCTCCCTTTTATGTACTAGAATAACCAACAAAGACATATTTTTCTGCACTAGTTGATAATTTATCCAATCCAAGAGACAAAGAATTAACAAATCAAAACTCCAAAAAATACGAGGACGAACTAATCACAAAGGATGATCAAGAAGAATAAGATTATAAGGGTTATCTCTTTTTAAAACAGATGATGACAAATAATTAATAATATGTCAAGCATGAGAACAGCTAACGTCAATACGATGTGGGCACTTTTCTTGGAAGAAAAAGACAACGAGTAGCATCCAACAAATAACGATTATTTCACTCAATACCTTCATTTTATTTTGGGGTATGAGCACATGAACTCTGATTTAAAATACCATGAGACTCAAGAAATGGAGCGAAATTGGAAGATGAAAAATACTCTCACACATTGTTAGTGCGTGAAAATATAATCTGATAACTATACTGTGTAAAAACTTCATGATAAAGCTTTTAAAATGATTGAAATACTAGAGTATCATCTTTGATTAAGTATAATCAAGTTGATTAACTTCAGTCAACTATAAAACTGATAAAATAATGAAACCCAAAAGATGATGATAGGAATGTGCAAACTCTCCATTTGTATAGAAATTGATAAACAAAACTTAGAGATATAAACCATGATGTAGTTAGTGTGCTTGGGCTAAAAATTAGGTTAGTAATCTACAGTCTAGGCTAGATGCTAAAGAGCAGATGATCACAGATGAAAAATATTATGGGGCCACCAGATGTAGAATACAATAGAGAATTTCACGAAGATCGCTAAGACATACATGGACAACATAAGACCTATAAATTTTTCAGGATCTGAGATCAATCCTGATGATAAGGACCAATACAAGCAATACATAAAGGATTGCAGCAGAGCTGAGTACAGACGATGTTGCGACAGTGACTGGGTGCGGACGAAATCTCAACGATATTGAGTGCACACTAAGTTGTAACAGACTGAGTACAGCAGAGACGGTTGGTAAGGTTGGACAAGGATCAAAGAAAGGACTAGTCAAATCGAAGATTTGAGATATGGAGAAGCTATATTAGGATCAGAATAAAGCTGATCTTTCAACATCAGTGAAGGGGTCACATATGTTACTAATAGGCAGACTGTCAACATCTGATCAAGTACAGTCATAGGTTCAAATTTTATCAGCCTATAAAAGGGGATCAAATGAACTCAAAGAAGAGTGATGATGAATGGTTGAATGTACAAGAACATACGAAAAATCTGAATTCATTTTGAAAGCTGTTCAAGTGAGCTGAATTGAAGAAACAGGAAGAAAGAAGTTCACTAGTCTGCTCTGAAGAACAAAGCTGCAGTAGAGTCCAACGAAGGATCTGTGTAAGGGTCTAACTTCTTTACCTTTGCCAAGTTGTAAAATTATGAAGGGGTTATCTTGTAAGCCAAAAACAAGAAGATAGTGAGCTTACCTCTTGCATTGACTACACTGATCACCAAGAAAAGATTAGACTAAGGTTTAGCTTATCAGTTGATAACTAGTATCTGAACCAATATAAAATCTTGTGTTCTTGTCTTGTTTTACTTTATTTTTGTCTGTTAGAACTGTTAGAAATTAATTAAATAGAAGAAAGAGACAAGCTTTCAAAGCATAAGTCTCTAGAGTAGATGCCTCCGGAAATCTACAAGGATAATTAGTGTATCCCGATTGAACACTATGCTACATCACTTTGAAAATTTTAAAACAACCTATTCACCCCCTCCCACATTAGGTTGTATCTGTGGAATAAACAGATGACCAGGACCCCAATAATCAAAATGGATTAGCTTAAAAGATTAAGACACGTGACCTGAATCACGAGAAGGAAACGATGTATGATGATGTTTACCTGTTTAACACATGTTACAACCAAACCGTATGCTTGAAGAAGACACAAAGGAAAACTTGTTGATCACCTCACTGTTGGGTGCCTGAGATGACAGTGCAATCGATAAGCATCATCAACTGTTTTATCTCATATGCACCATCAACATAGTTCACGTGAACAACACTCACAACGACAATATTATCCATTAAAGAATATACAATCCACCAAACTCAATTTTCATCAATAATTCGACGCCTCATTTTGGATCTTGAAAAACACATGAAGAAGAAGAAAAGAGACAAGCTTTCAAAGCAAACTAAAAAAATTAGGATTTTTTATTAGGGTTTTTGATTGGTGGCTCTGATATCCTAAAAAAATATGGAAAGTGAATGAATATTTTTATCGGGAAGGATTACATATTTATAAACGTAGATTAGCGATTAATAATTAGGATCATAACACAACTTGACATAACTTGATAACCCCAATAACAAACTAAAGCAGATATACTAGAAGCCGACCCATGTTATTAACATTATTATTTTAGAAAGCGATTCATGACATTAATCCTTTAATCTAGGAGGTGAGATCATAAAACAATTTTTCTATTACTCTATTTGTAATAGAGATAAAATTTCTTGTAATTTGTCCTCCTCGAATTCTTGATGACGGATGTTTGAACAAGTTTAGTTACTAACAAATTATTTCTTATATTGAAAATATTAGGTTGTAAATGTCTTGCATATAGTAGGTAAACAATTATGATTTTTATTGGATAGTGTTTATTCTATAACTTTTTGTAACATGTTAAAAATGGTATAGAATTGTTAACTTTTGATGTAACAATTGATGTAAATTGGATTAGGTAAATAAATATTTACATCAATTGTTAATCATGGTGTAAATTACACTAATTAACACTCATGGTGTTAATTAGTGTTACATCAATTGTTAAAAATGGTATAGAATTGTTAACTCATGGTAAAAATAAAATATTTATTTTTAATAATATGTTATAATCTATATAGAATAAAAAAATCTCTTGTATATAAATTAAAAATGGTATCGTTTTTCATGGACATAATCTTTTTGTACCAACGCCTTATGTTTTGGGAGAAACAAGTACCTCAAACAAACTATTGAATCCAATAAGGACGAAGGATAGTAATAGAAAAAAGAAGAAATAGAGATAGAATGAGAGAGGCATAGAAAGAGAAGCAACCCAAGGCAAGGTAAAGGCCACTTTATCTTTTTTTATGATGTACGCATCAATGGCAGAACAACAGGGCAAGGGTACACAGTACCATCTCGTAATCTCTCCTGTTCCTATTGCTATTTCTATGCTACACAAACACAATTAGCTACCTGTACCGAAGCCAAGAAACAACAAAGAACCCACAATACCCAAGAAGAAGAAGAAGAAGGAAAAAAATCCACAAAAAAATTAGAAAAAAATCCCACAAAAAAAGCAGTCCAAGAAAGTGAAGAAGAAGAAGGAGAGGATACAAGCAAGCAAAGAAACCCTCTTTTTCCTTGAGAGAAGTGGTGGCCATGGAGGAAGAGAAAAGGGTGAAGAAATCTGGAGATACAACAGCACCAAGAGCCTCAAAATGTTTTCTAAAATGGGTCTTTGAGTTCAAGCACTGAGAACAAAACCCCCAAAAAATCTCAGATATGGTTTCGAAATCTCTTCAAATCTGGCGCATAAACTTCACCCTCAGCCTCAAGGTCTTGTTTCCTCAAATGGGTCTTTGAGCCTCATGCTCCCGTAAGCTATGGTACCTAAATCTCCTCTTTGTTGCCAAATCTAGGGTCTTTGTTCACTCTTTGAATCTTAGATTGTTTTTGGGTTTTCCTTTTTTGCGGGGTTTTTCTTGATTTTTTGATTTGGGTTTTGGTGTTTTGGGGGTGGAAAGTTGTTGGTGTTGTGTTGTGTGTGTTGATGTGTGTAGACAACTATGCCCTATAATACCCAAGGAGGCAACATTGAGGTCTCTGTGTCTCTTGTTCCACAAATCTCTTCAAAGTGGAACAACAACAATAAGATTGAGCAAATAGTCACCAACAATAACAACAGATTCAGCGACAACAACAACAGCAGAAGCAACAACAGCAAGAGCAGTGTGTGTTGTTCAATTGATAGCAGTGAACCCTCCTCTATTCTGGATACTAGGCGTAGCCCCAGCTCTCCCAGCTCCTCCTCCGCCCTCTCCTCCGCTGCCCCGGGGGCCGCTGCAGCCACCACAGTTGGCTTGGTGGGTTTGTCTGAGACTAACCCTAACAGCAACAGCAACACAGACACTCCAATTCAGCTCCCTGAGCCCTTATCTGGAGGACAAAGAAAAGAGGACTGGGCAGCTGAGATTCAGAATCTGCACAATGGGTCCGACATTGGTAGCGGCTGCTCCGTTGGTGGTGGCGGAGGTGAAGGGCTTGGGATGGGTGATTTTGAGAGTATGTTTCAGGTTGGAGATGGGTCTCTGGTTCCCTGGCTCGTTGGTGAAGCTGAGGAGCTTGGTGGGTTGGGTTTCAAGCACCTGATGCCTTCTCCTGGAAACCCTTTGGATTACATGGGAGGAGGGGGCGGCGGGATTCGAGATGTGGAGTCGGGGTCCAGCGAGGGGAGCTTGTTGGCTGCTTTGAGCTCCAATTTGGGGTTTTCTGGCTGTGGGTTTCTTCATACTGGGATTGTTGGTTCTGTGATGCCCAGTTGCTCGTCTCATGGCGGTGCTGATTGCAAAGTTGGGTATAATGCTGCCGCGGGGTCGATTGCTAATGCTAACATACAGAGTGGTAGTTTGTTTTCGCCATTGATGAACAATAATGCTAATCCTGTTTCATTGCAACCTGGTGTGATGTTGCATCAGGTTGATGCTGGTGACGAGAAACACTGGATTTTCAGCCCACAGTTGTTGATTAATCAACAGCAAGCTCATACCATCCAGAGCTCGATCATGTTGTCACCTTCGTTAGGGTATTGTCAGCTGGAGCAGAATGTGGCACAGCCACAAGCAAAGCGGCATAACCCGGGTGCTGCTTTGGATTATAGCATGGGAAGAGGTCTGTTTCTTGATCAGGGTCATGAGTTCCCGATGAGGAAACAATTCGAAATGCAGCAGCAGTTCCCGTTGGCTTTAGGCCAACAGGGGGCTTCTCAACAGAAGCAAATGATGGTGTCAAAACAGAAGGTTGTCGGCATGGGAAACGAGATGGTCCAGCAGCATTACCCGTCACAACAACATCATCAGCAGTTGCAAGAACAAGCTGCCCATGATCTGCTACGCAAGGTGGTAGATTTGATACAGTCTGGGAACTTCTCTCACGCGCAAGAGATATTGGCGCGGCTCAATCACCAGCAACATCCTGCCCCCGCAAAGCCCCTGATAAGGGTTGCTTTGTGCGTGAAGGAAGCGCTGCAATTGCTCCTACTAATGGGCAACCCAGCTGCAATTCCACCACCAAAGTGCCTCTCACCAGTTGACGTCGCTCACAAGATGAATGCGTACAAGGTTTTCTCCGAAGTCTCTCCTTTTATGCACTTTGTAAACTTCACCACCACTCAGGCAATCCTTGAAGAGCTCGAGGATGCTGAGTCAATCCACATTATGGACTTTGATATCGGCTGTGGTGCCAAATGGGCATCCTTCATCCAAGAGCTTCCGTTGAGGAAGCTGAGAGCTCGATCCTTGAAGATTACAGCTTTTGCCTCCTTTTCAACCTACCACCAACTCGAGCTTGCCCTGATGCACGAAAACCTAACCCAGTTCGCCAATGATGTTGGCATTCTTCTTGAACTTCAGATCGTGAATTTCGATACGTTTGATCCATCCAACTCTTCCATCCCCAATTTCCGAACCTCGGAAAATGAGTCCATTGCTGTCTATTTTCCTGTCTGGGCGTCTTCTTCTAGGCCGTATCTGTCTCAGCCGCTGCTTCGCTTCATAAGGCAACATGCGCCGAAAATCATGGTTTCCATGGACAGAGGTTGTGACCGGTGTGACTTGTCTTTCTCCCAGCACCTTCTCCATGCCCTTGATTCGTGCACGAATCTCTTGGAGTCACTTGATAGTCCCAATGTACCACCAGACGTTGTCAATCAGATCGAGAAGTTCTTTGTGCAACCAGCCATCGAGAGCGCATTGCTGGGGCGCCTACACGTGCAAGACAAGGTGCCGCCCTGGAAAAACATCTTCGTTGCCTCTGGCTTCTCATCGTGGTCATTCAGTAATCTCACTGAGACGCAGGCAGATTATGTTGTGAAGAGAACTCCAGGGAGGGGATTTCGAGTGGACAAACGACAAGCATCACTGGTGCTCAGCTGGCAGGGAAGAGAGCTTGTTGCAGCTTCGGCTTGGAAGTGCTGATTGCCGCCGAAAATCCAAGGTTAATTGGCTCCTTTCACTACCCTATCTTTTGGAGGTTTTGACTCTCTATGTCGAAATTTCAATAATTAGAAACTATGTTACATTTCGACTTACTCCTATGACTTGATCTTGGCGTTAGTCACTTGGTTATGGAATTTGTATGAAGTGTCTGCTCTTTCTAGTCTTAGGTTCCACTGGAGCAGAATCAAGTGCCTGGAGTTGTTAGGGCCATCTTATTGTATTTGAGACGCAGATCGTATTTTCAGTCTTATTGCTGTTAACTTCATGCTGAAAGCTATGAGCATGGTTGTTTCGATGATCTATGGGTCTTATGGATTATGTTTGTGCCTATTTCTCATCGCGGATGTCTCCCGAACATAATTGTTGGAGGGTTTAGTACTGCAACACAAGAGCTTCCTGCATTTTTCTTGGGTCTGAATATGCCTTTTCTGAAATATTCGATGTTAAGGCTTTGAGAACAGTAGAATTAGATTCTTATCATGGTTTCGGCCTAATTTCTGCATGAGATTGTTATCATAGTCTACTGGTTTGATTTGAGAAGGAAGACATGTGTCATGTTTCTCTGGTTTATGCAATGCTCCTCGAGCTTGTCGAAGTCGATCAACAGCCCGTGTTCATGATAGGATTGGAGTACCTAGGTCGTCGTTCTTGGGTCTCTGAGCTGGTTCTACTTCTTTTGCTTCTGTGGTCCTGAACTCTTGTTTTTGCTCTGAACTTTTTGGCTTTGCACTGTATTAACGAGAAAATGGATAGGCGGTATTGATTCTTTTTCTTTGTATCCTGACCACAGATTACTAAAATGAATACGACGTTGTCGAAATTAGATTGAATAGTGGTTGTTATATTGTGGTTATGGTTGAATGATTAGTCTAGTGGGCAACTTAGGGCAAAGCTTCCTTGGAATGTCTTGTTCATCTCATCCCATAAAATAACATTCTATATATTATTAATAAATCGTTCTCGAATTATGAGCTCTAATCTTGAGTAAAATATATTAAACGTTGTACTGGTTTGCACCGAACTTTGTTTAGTATTGTATTGAATATATTTTCCTTTGGACATCTTCTATCAATACCACATGGCTTTTGTTTGATTGTTCCAACGATGGAGTTCTCAAGTCATCTCTCTGCCATTGTCAAAATCAACTCCTTCAATTTTTTATTCACATTCTTTAGTTTTACAAGCAGACTTCTTTCTTCATGCCAAAGAACAGACTTCTTCCTTCATGGCAAAGAACTGGGAGTAACAAATATACTCCCAATTTTAAATAAATTACAATATTAAACAAAATTTATCAATTTTCAACATATATCTAGAAGATCTACATATCAAAACTAGATTAGGTGATGAATTAGTGAAAAGTGATTTCTAATCGTTTCATAATTTGAGTCAAAATTTGCCTCAAGAAATATATTACAGTTAGACAAGACGATCGTGTGCTCGAACACGAGGTGGAGGAGTGTGCTAGATTATGGGGGAGGAAGCTACGATTGACAAGCAAGGAAAAGGATTCCATTATCCTTGGCCATTGATGATAACGATCCGACGAGGATGATTTCTTCAATGATGACACCTTTGAGAGTGTTGTCAGTTACAGTCTGCTCCTCTGTTGGCAATGAGTTTGCTTCCACTGATTCGTCATTTCCTATGACTATTTTCTCTATCTGTGTGGGAGTGAGATCAAGTATGGTCATTTGGGTGAACTTTGCTTGTTCTGTTGTCCACTAGTAGTCTGCAGTGGTTTCTTCTGCGGTAGTCTTTGTGTCATTCTTAATTGGTGATGTTTTTGTTGCTTTTTGCTCCTACACTATTGGTTCTTCTGAAAAAGTAGGCTCTGCTGTTGGGGACTTGACTGCAGGTGACTCTGTTGCTGGCTCTTATCCAGTAGATGGTGCTGTTGATTTCTTCTAGATTCCTTCCTCGGCTACCTCATCAATGATGTCATTATCATCATCATGGTCTTCTAGATGTGGGAATTCGTCATCACCATCATCGTCTCCCGATGGTTGTGTTCTACCAATTGTTGGTCTCAAGAGATAATCATAAATCTCCAAGGTTGCTACCCCGACATGCTTATCTACTAACCTTTTCAATTCAGCCTCTATTTCAGGTGTATGCACAAATTCAATATGTTGTAGTTGTATTTGTCTATGCCTTCTTGTCTTGAAAGTTGAGTTTTTTATTTCCAGAAGTCCACTGAACAATATGTATGGTTCGGTGGGTCTTTTCTTCTTGTTGGTCTCCATTTTCTGAATTTGGATCAGTTGATGGATTTCTGCCTTTGTTATGCCATCAACTATTCCAATTTTTATTGCAGCAAGCTCTCGTTCCTTTGGTGATAAGGTCTTTGAGGATAATCCCTCAATTTTTGCTATAGCAGGTTCTCCAGTCTACTCTTTCGTTGGTGTATACTATGCTTCTGTCTCCATTTCTATAGGCTGTGCAGTAGGGAGATCCGATACTGTTTCCTCTTTTGAGGTCTGCAAGACAAGCTTCCTTCTTGTCTTCTTCGTCTACTTCGGTCTAATTGCTCTTGATCACCTTTTCTTTGGCCTTTTCAAACTTCTTCTTGTAAGGCTCGCTGGTCTGTAGCCTTTGTTGTGGTATGTACTATTGATGGTTTCGTCTAGAAACCTATTGGCTGCTTATCTATCTTTATCACATCGATCTGTTTGGTTACTTTCCATGGCCTTTCTCCTTTGTCAGATACCTTGATTTTTTTCCTTCAAAATAATGCCTATGACTCTTCCAAATAAAAACTTTTTGGTATCTACAACCTTTGCTAGTTGATACATGAGTAGCTTGGCCCAATTGAGCTTGTGTTTGGTGAGAATTGCACACATTATTTCTTATTGGTCAGATGTGGTCTGATTTTTGGAGAATTCTCTAGACAGAATCACCTTCTTTACAACGTTTGCAAGCAACTTGTGTTCTTTGGACATATATTTCTTCATGGTTCGTATCCCTTCCTTCTATCTTTCTTCGATGAGCATAGCGTGCCTTCCATCAGTTACCACATGGGGTGGGATACTTCTTGGTCCTTCATTTGTGAGCATAAAAAGCTGTTCACAGTCGTTTGGACCGATGTTGATCCCGATTCCTTTGGTGGGTGTATATGTGATTAATTGAAGGTCATCTACAACCTTTGCTCTTTCGATGAAGTTGAGCACCTCCTCATCGTATATTCTACTTATCTTTTCATAGAAGTACTTGAGGCCTGCGTCTTGAATCAGCTCAATTATTTCTTTCATCTCATCTCATTCATTCTTTAATGTCTCAAAATCAAGAACTACTCTTGTCAGCAACTCAACCTTTTTTGTTGGGCTTCGTTACTCTTGAGATTTATCGTTTTTAGGAGTATTGGATCGGATGTTGGTCATTTTCAGCGAAATTGAAAGAATTTTTCGAGTTTGTGAGAGTGAATCGAAAGAATTTGTAAACTAGGCTTTATAGTAAAGCGCAATAGAAAAAAGAGAAAGTAAGAGAGTAAAAGTGTTTTTGATTGAAATGTTTTTAGAATTTATATTCTTTGAAAAAGTTATCGTTGTCATTTTTCAATTAGTCGTTACGCAGATTCAGTCATTGATTTGACCGTTACTGGATTCTAGGTATTCAGTTTTTAAAATGCTGTTTCTTTCCAAAAATACAACTGCAATAGAGGAAGAATAATGCTGGTCTGTATTCCACATGTGTAGTAGAGCATTAGAATATTTTAGCTATTTTATTGGTTCAAATAAATCAATACCCAATTCACCTCGAAATTCAAATAAATTTACTCTCATCAAGCGGATTTGTAAAAATGTCTGTAATTTATTTTTCTGTTGGAATATATTTCAATTTAATATGATCTTTTTTGGCACATGATTTTCGATAAAATGTTATATGACATCAATGTGCTTGTTTCTTACATGAAAAGCTGAATTTTTTTGAAATCACCATTGCGGACGTATTGTCATAAAAAAAAATTGAAGTTTTAGAAAATATCATACCGTAGTCTGTAAGTTGTGACCTCATCTATAATTTTTAGACAGCGTAGCTTCCTGCAGTTATGTATTCTACTTCTGTAGTAGAGGTTGACATAGTGGTCTGCTTCTTGTTAAACCATAAAATCAGTTTTGCACCAAAAAATTAACATGATCTACTTGTGTTTTTTCTGTTAATTCTACAATCTACAAAGTCATGTGGGTCTTCATGTGGTTTGCATTTTCAAGTATTTCAATTCTCCCATTAAACTCATCTGAAATTTAGATTTCATTAGTGCACCAAATGTCTCACACATTTTGTTATTAATGCAGCCAAATATAATGCCATCAACATAAAATTACACTAATAATACATGTTCTTTATGTTTCTTAAGAAATAAGATGTTGTCTACCTTTCCTTTTTGAAACTTATTCTCACATAGAAAAGTTGACAGAGTTTCATACCATGTTCTTGGAGCTTGTTTTAATCCATATAATGCATTGTCCAACCTGTAAACATGACGTGGATGTTCAAAGTATTCGAAACCAGGAGGTTGTTCAACATATACCTCCTCTTGTAGCTTTTTATTCTGGAAGGCACTCTTCACATCCATGTGATGCAGTAAGGAACATTTTTATTACTTTCAGTCTTATAATAGGGGCAAAGGTCTCATCAAAATCAATTCTTTCTTTTTGTGAGCAACCTTTTGTGACTAGACTGGCTTTGTTTCTGATGACTGTTTTATTTTCATCAATTTTGTTGCTAAACACCCACTTGCAGCCAACAACTGGATAATTTTTGGGTCTTGGTACCATATACCATATTTTATTGAGAGGTTCTTCCGCAGTTATAGCCGACTTCTTTCACTGCTTCTTTGGCCTTTGTTGAGAGGTTCTTCCTAAGATTTTTCTTTTTGAACAACTTTCTTACCCATCAATGTAAGTCCTTCTGATATTACTTGTTGACTTGAAGATCAGGTGTCACTGGTTTTCTCTTCTGTCATGGATCTCAGAATTCTCTCTTGAGCCTTGAAGGCTAGAGTTTTTCTTCCTAACCTTAATAATTTGTCTCTTCTGCTCAACTTCCAGGTTGTACGTATACAACACACCGTATAGTTGGGATAGGGACATCTTAGCAAGATCTCTAGACTCCCTTATCGCTGTGATTTTTGTCCCCCATATCTCACCAAGCGATCTCATGAACTTCAGGTTGACTTCCTTATTATCACAAGTCTTCCCTAAAGTTTTGAGATTATTGATGAGTATATTGAACCTCTCATAAAAGATGGTTAAGTTCTCATCCGATCTAATTGAGATCCAATCGTACTGCTGCATCAGGACATCCTTCTTGTTTTTTCTGATTTCATTTGTTCCTTTATTCCTGAGTAGTAGAGCGTCACATGCTTCCTTTACAATGGTTGTATAAACCACTATCTCAAATATTTCATCATCAAAAGCTTTAAATATTTGATTCCTTGCCCTATTGTCCACTAGTACTAGATCCCAATCGTTTTTTTCCAGAGGGGTTTAGGCTTCTTTACTTCGTTATTTGTATCAATTGCATCTGGCATCTTTAGCATGTATGGTCCGTCAGTAATGATGTCATGCATTCTTGCATCCAGATGTGTAAGCATCCTTACCTTCCAGTGATTAAATTTATCGAATGAACATGTTGGTGGCTATCCGCTATTGGGACATTTGGGTAGCTTTGGAGGAGCCATGTTTTTTTCACAAAATAAATTATTAGCAACTTCTTGCAGATACAAATCAAATGATATGTCCTTTTTTTTTTTCCAAAACTGTTAGGTTTGGAAAATCAGACTTTGATATCCATTATAAGATCCTCATGTTCAACCTAGAGGGGCTGAATAGGTTGTTTTAAAATTTATGAGTGCAATATAGTGAAATAATTGATTTTAACATACTGATATTTTTTGTAGACCATTGAGATAGTGTACAGCAGAGATTTAAAGTCTTTGAGTTTATCTTCGTTTCCTGTTGTGATTAATTATTAACAGTTCTAATAGCTCATAATAATGAAAAACAAATATGGATAATTGTAGAATACTAAATTTAGCAAGCTTCAAACTCTTAAATTCATCGAAATCAGGTAGAATACTAGAGCTATTGTATATGGATCTCTTTGGTCCAGTACAAGTAGAAAGTTTGAATATTTGTTTGAAGAGGTTGCTAAATTTAGTAAATCCCAATATTTGTAAATGAATATTTTTCCTGTAAATCCCAAAATCTCCTCCTACATCACAACAAGATAGCTCCATAAGAAATAAATCCGACCTAAACCCATTAACTATAGATCATCGTTCTTGTTGTGATCCATAGAGATCGTCATCTTGACTTCAAGCGATGTCTCTAACTCTTTGGAAAACTTATGTGAAACTAATGAAAAACCCCTTTTTTCGAACTCTCTTTCCCTGATATTTGATGTGGATATTTATAGGGAAAACCAAAAATAACAAATTCCCCTAAAATAACAAAACAAAGTGTAAACTTGTTCCACAAGTTCCGAGATTGACAAGAAACTTGAGGAATCAGGTTCAAACTTCTCATAATCAGCTCATCCTTAGAAAACACTTCAAATTCCTCATAGTTATAATAAAAACAAGAGATATTGGAGTATCGATAATCTAAATAACAAAAGGAAGCAAAAAAATACAAAATAATAATAAAATTGATCCAAATAGACGACTTGGACAAAGAAAAAGATGCGTGTTTTCACACACATCAAGAGTGGACTTCAGATAGCATAGAATCGGCTCAATCATGTGATCAGAACCGAAGGTTCCGCATAAGAGGCTAAGTGTTCTACTGTCAGCTCATAAGAAGACGAGAACAACAAAGCTCAGTAAAGGACAAAACATTCTGCGTCACAGTGATAGAATTTTAATATCTCATTTAACATATTCAACCCCCCATCCCTCCTTCTAGACTTAATTGGGGCTTAAACCTCTTTCTCAGCGTACTTGGGCTTTGATGAAGAATTGTTCTTGAAATTTCTTTTGTTGAATACCATCCTAAATTTCTTCCCCATCAGTGCTAGTTCTTCAGAGACTAATTCTTCATTGGATGAGGCAGTTTCACTTGTTTCTTGTTTAGCCATAGACTTGAGAACCTTTTCTTGGCCTTGAATACTAGTATCTTCTTCCTTGTCTCGTCCAGTTGCTTCTTCTACTCAACTTCAATATTATTAGTATGCAGTACACCATATAGTTGAGCAAAAGACATTTTGGTAAGATCTCTTAATTCTCTTATGGATATTGTTTTTGCACACCAGGTCTCCCCAAGAGATCTCATTAACTTTAATTCCACTGTCTTGAGACTGTTCACCAGGGCATTGCATCTTTTAAAGAAGCTTGTCAGATTCTCATCATGTCTCATGGATACCTAGGTATACTGCTGCATAAGAATATTTTTCTTGTTTTCCCTGATTTTATTTATCCCTTCGTTTCTCAACAATAGAGCATCCTATGTCTCCTTTGCAGTAGTGATGTAAACTAATATTTGGAGCATATCATCATCGAGAGCCTTGAAACTTTCATTTCTGGACCTTCTATCAGCCATCACTAAATCATGTCTTCCTTAATCCGTTAAGCCTTTGATTTGTCAATCTCCTTTGATGTACAATCCCTCCAGTTATATAAAAATTGATGAACAAAACTTGGAAGTATTAGCCATGATGTTGTTAGCGTGCTTAGGTTGGAAATTAGGTAGGTATGTGCAGTCTATGTTAGATGGTAGAGAGCAGACGGTCACAGATAAAGGGCATTATGGGCCACCAAATGCAGACTACTACAGAGAATTTCGGCTAAGCAGCTATGACATGTATTGATAACAAAAGACCTACAAATACTTTAGGATCTGGGATTGATCTTGCAAACTAGGGCCAACACAACAATGCATGGATTAAATCAGATCTGGATGCAGATGAGGTCTCAATAGTACTGAGTATAGGCTGAGTTACAGCATACTAGAGTACAAAAAAGATGATTGCTAAGGTTAGGGCAGAAGTCTAAGGATCAATCACATCAAAGATTTGAGGTTCAGAGTGACAATACGAGGATCTGAAAGAGGTGAGCTATCAACATCAATGAAGGTTTACATGTGACAAACTATCACCATCAGGTCAAGTACACAAGTTATGGATTTATTCCCTCAGCCTATAAAAGGGGATCAAATAACTCAAAGAACAGTGCTGTTGAACGAGAGATTGAAAGTACAAGTGTGCAAAACCAATCTTAATTCAAAACTGTTCAAGTGAGCTGAGTTGAAGAAAAACTGGAAGAAGAGGGTTCACTAGTTTGCACTAAAGAACAGAAACTGTAGTAGAGTCCAGTGATGGATCTATGCAAAGGATCTAAGGTCTTCGCTTTTGACAAGTTAGCTAACTTGTAAAAGGGTTGTCTTGTAAACCAAAAACAAAAAGATAGTGAACTCATCTCTTGGATTGACTAAACTGGTCATTAAGAGAAAACTAGATTAAGCTCTCGATTATTAGTTAATAACGAGTGTTTGAACTAGTATAAATCCTGTATTTTTTATTTGTTTTTCATTGTTTTGAGCTATTAGAACTGTTAGGAATCAATCACAACAGCAAACAGAGACAAACTCTCAAAGTTTAAGTCATTGTTGCGGACCACCTCAGTAGTCTGCAAAGAACATCAGTGCATTGAAATTCATCATTCCGTTGCATTATACTGAAATTTTTTTAAAACAACCTACTCACCCCCCTCCTCTCTAGGTTGTACCTGTGGATCTTACAAGCTTGATCCTTCAACTTTGGAATGTAAAGGACATCATAGACTATGCCATACATCCTTTCATCCATGGAGTTAAGATGAGGCAACATCATCTCAGTTTCCAATGGTTAAAACTTGTCGAATGCGCACAATAATGGTTTTGCACTATTAGGACTTTGACTAATTTTAGAGGAGTCATATTTTCTTAACAAAATAAACTGTTAGTAACTTCTTTGTAGGTAATCACAAGAAGAAAATGGACCTTTGCTTCCCAATAATCGTAAAGTTTAAGAATTTAGGCTCGAATACCAATTATAGTTTAGAGAATACTATGATAAAACATGGGGGATGAAGAGGGTATTAAAATTTTCTTTTGTTTTCAGTATGCAATCTAGCTAAACTAGTATACATATTGTTATGCTACTGGCTTACGGAATTTATATATAGAAGAGATTTGTATCTCTGATTGATTTCTTTGTAGTCAATCTGTAAATCTAATAGTTCTAAAAAGAAATTAGTAAGAAACAGAGTGATTTATACTGGTTCAAACAATATTGTCAAACAACAAACGAGACTTAATCAAATCTTTTATTGGTGACTAGTGCAGTCAAAACAAAGATGTAGTTCACTTTCTAAATGTTAGCCCTCACAATAAACCTCTTACAAGCTTATGAGAAATTGCTAAAAAGGAATCAAGCAACTCCTTGCTACAGACTAATGAATTTCTTTCTTCAATTCAACAAAGCAGAATGATTACAATGTTATTGAATGATTTCTTTCATATTTTATGATTAATCTTCTCACAAGCATCAATATTCTCTGTCTGAACCCTTTTATAGGGGTAAGGCATTCACAACTCTTAACTAAACTATGGACGTTGGCGGTTGTCATTTTAACCCTTGTAAATCTTATGTAATGCTGACAACGATCTTCTCACACAATCTTCAACCTAATATTGATTTCAAATCTCAAATCATCGATTTGACCATTGTCTTGATCCTCCTTGCTGCTCAAGTCATCACTATTATAATGCCAACCTGCTACACTTTCAGTCTCTACTGTAGGTCAACCTTGTTGCAATCAACACTCTTCTATATTTGATGCACTATTGAGATGTTTTTGAAGCTCGGTCCTTGTTCAATGGATTTTCGATTTCTTTGCTATTGATATACTCATCCTTTTTTATATATCTTGAATTGTTGATACTGACTGTATTTGGTGATCACGTTGGGTTGCATCAGTGATCTTTTCATCTGTGATCATCTCTGCTGCACATCTAGATTACATCAACTATCGTGATTCTAAGCCTATACAGAAAGCCATAAGTATCTACCTGTTTGTAATTTTGTTTATCAATTTCTATACAATTAAGAGGATTTGCACACACATCCTGACTGTTTATTATGTGGACTTTCTTTGACATTTTATGACTGTGTTAGTGTATTTGTTATCCATACTTTATGCCCCAATGAACTTTCATATTAGGAGAACTGTTAAGATATATTTTCTTAGACTTATTATTATAAGATTAAATTTTTAATAAAACTACTTACTCAACATGATATCAGATAGCCAAAACAAGAGTTTTGAGAGATCCTACAGGAGTTGTGGTATGGTTTGATGAGATCCCAAG
>LIEC01007521.1:0-12975 GCA_001925005.1 Drosera capensis
ATATAATAATTAAAATACTTATGTATTTATTAAATATAAGCTATTTGTATTTATTAAAAACTCCAAAATTCATGATTTTTTTCTAAATTAAAATAAATCGAGCCTAAACGAACTTTTATCAAGCCATTAACAAGTCGAGTTGTGAACGAGTTTTACCGAGCCCTAAATGAACGAGACTGCCGAGCCCTTAACAAGTTCGAGCTGAGCCTGAGCAGACCAAACAGCTAAACGAGCTGAGGCCGGCTTGGCTCGTTCGGCTCGTTTTACACCCCTAGGTGCTTGCTATACCTTTTATAAAAGCCAACAATAGGCCCTTCTGGAGGTTCTCTGCAGAGCAATGAAGTTGATGAAAAGCTCTTTAATCTATCGGTTTTATGCATCTGATCGGCGTTCTTGTGTTCACTGATGATTGAAGGACCTTAACCAGGTTCATTTGCTATAAATTGTGGTTCCTAAATTGACACAAAATGAAAGCTGTTGTTGAATGCATTTAGCCTGTGCTTAACTTGTCGACTATCCTCCAGCAACCACGCGTGGAAGATGTTTAAACATGAAGTGACATATTGAGGTTCATAGACAGATTGTCCTTCATGGAAGCAAAGATTCCTAGATCATTAGGTACTACGTAGTATCTATTTGCGGGCGACCATTGTTTTAAGACATATAAAGACTTTCATATAATGACCACGTTGAACATTTTATTATCAAAATAGAAGCTGCCGAACGAAGATCGCCCAGCTCCATGTAAATTGTTAAGTTCATGTAAGGAAGTGACTGAAGTGAATGGAATGAAGAAACCGAACTTAGTGAAGTGTACGCATGTGTGCGAGCGCTAGTAGTTCCATTGTGTTTTGTTTTTTTGTTTTTTTTTGGGGGGGGGGGGGGGGAGATATTAGGCCTTGTGGGTTTTAAACTTTAAATGGACCTGATGTTGTTGGGTTTATCCGTTTTGGGCCAGCTTGACCTTTAGTTGGGCTCATCCTAGATCTTTCGCAGCAGGCTCCAAAAGCAAGGTCCACATGGGTTAGTTGTAAGCTTTGGGGTTCGACATTTATGTGTACAGGTTAGCAGGGGTGTTGGGTCTTTTATGACTCGATCGACGAATAAACGTTCCATTGAAAAAAGTAAGAATGAAATAAAGAGAGCGAATTCCTCTCCATGTAACAATTTCCAATTGGGTAAGTTTTTAATATTTTCTTATATTCTATTTTTTATTTTTTGAATTTCTTTTTCCTTTTTTCCTATAAAGTACGTCGTAGCATTTTCTTCACCAACAAAGGAGACCATGATTTTATTTTTTATTTTTTTTAATAGACGTTCCTTTTTTATAATGTTGGATAAGGATTTAATCATAATTTGTGAACCAACAAAAGAGACGACGAGTTTCTAATCGTCGAAACTCGAGAGAGTGCATAATTTATATTTCTAGCATTTTTCATGAGTAGCATTTGTCGGTTCGGTTTCCTTTTCATTTACAATCTCGTATATATATTTTTAAGTTCCAAATAATTATGGCAAGGGCCATCATTGAACAACAGATTAAGATAGTCCAAGCAATTTATGCAAGACCTTGACTTAGAAATAATTGTAATAATGATTATAATAATAAGGAGTCATGCACCCATGTGACGTTGGGGCCATATGTATATATATGCCCACATTCACACGGCAATTAGCTTTGTACACTTTACTTCCATGATCAAACATTGCATTGCAAGGACCTTCTTGTATACATGGAACTTACTATTTCATCCATGAACAAGAAACTTTATTCAAGCATGTGGGATTTTTGTATATGGAACTTACTATTTTATCCATGCACCCATGTTAAGATGAACAAGAAACATACATGGACCTTCTTGTATAAATAGTAGAATTGGAACTAATTTATATATATATTATAGTTGATTCTATTAAAAGCAATCATGCATTAACAGTTGAAGAACAAAAATTGACAATTCATGTTCGCTAATTGTTTTAGTGAGAAAAGTTATAAATGGTAAAATCGAAAAAAGATATAAAGGGTACATATAAAGTGAGTTTGAATACCTGTTGTTCTGCAAGGATAACACCCATGCAAGAATTTTCAGTATGCCTTGGATGCCCGACCTAGTACTGTGTGGACAAGAGAGGATCCAGATTCTATGTAAAGTTTTCTATAGCAGTGTTTGGACAAAAAACAGTTATAAGATCGAGCGTCGTGGATTGACAATATTTAGATGATGATCAAGTGATAACGAACCGT
Organism: Drosera capensis; assembly: GCA_001925005.1. Taxonomy (NCBI): domain Eukaryota; kingdom Viridiplantae; phylum Streptophyta; class Magnoliopsida; order Caryophyllales; family Droseraceae; genus Drosera; species Drosera capensis. Next base: position 2,246 of record LIEC01007521.1, read on the forward strand.
GTAACGTTGATTAAGATCAAGAACTAAGAAAATATATTATATGTGAAATATGCGATTCTGGGTCTATAAGGATCCTTTATAGTTATAGATGTTATTAGCTTGATCATCAAGCTAATTATATCTTTAGGGACTTTAGTTGATGATTATTTAGGGAAATATCTTACATGGAAAAACAAAAATATTCTATATAAATATTCTTATTTGCATGATTATTTCTCCTTGATTGTAAATTATCTTTTATCTTTATAACAATGATTAAAAGTTAAGTATGATTTTTATTTTAATGTTGGAAAAGGGCATTTTATCCACCGATATTATCCCGTAATTTACACATAATTTTCTGAATTTTTAAAATAGATAAATAACCTTTTATATTTTGAATAATTCCATAAGTTGACATATTGGTCTATTGAGGAAGTTTCATTTTTTTTTTTGTAAAGAACCTCTCGAAAAGAACAATAAAAGAATATCATATGTTTTTTTTCAAAGTTAAAATGATCTTATACAAAAAGAAGAAAATTTCAAAGATTTAAATGCAATTTTTCCTTGAATTCAGCAATGATGGAATTCAACAAGAAGCTAGAGAAAATTACTATAGACTTGTCTACTACAGAATCCTATGTTGTAATATCGTCCAATGATTCCGGCACGTTGCAATTTTTAAATTTTTTTAAGAGACAGAAAGAAAGCTAGTGATAGTACGACGTACATATATGTATGGGCGAAATTTGTGAACCTAGTACGACCTAGTTATGACATTGAATTTTGTCAGATTTCATACTAATAACTTGCGCTAAATTAAATGAATGATGTTATCCAGTTGTACATCCTAGTATTGACTGACACATGCTCTACCCACACCCCTTACATTCTACACATGAATAAATTTTCGATGAGTTCGGTCCTTCCCCTAAATTAAATATTTCTTTCGTTTCATATATCTTATAATAATTTGATATAAATTGATTATATATATATATATATTGAATTTGATATTTTTTAATGAATAATCTTTGATGTTCATCTTATATAGGTTCTGATATTTTGGTTTATCGTATTCCTGTAGTTCGAGTTCTGGCTAGACAACTAAAATATCGAATCTATGTGTGGGTAAGGAATGTCTAATTCTATGTGGTTTTTTTTGTTTGCTCCAAGTTTTGTAAAAATCTGAAAGATGTTTGTCTGAGATCTTTATTTCACAGTATCTACTAACGAGTTTTGTCGATGTTTTTTCCCGATTAGATAAGAATGTTGCATATATTTTTTCAAATATTAGTGGTGGTGGGTGGCGATGACGGTGTGGTGGTGGCGGGTGACGATGGCGATGTGGTGGTGGTAAGTGACGTTCTTCTCAATAAGGATCGACAACAATGAAAGACGGTAATAATTATGAATGAGAATGTTAGTATGTCGAATGACAAGGGATCAAAATCTGATAAGTATGAAGATATTTTGTGGTGGTGAGTTCGTCAGCGAAATGTGGTTTAAATGGTCCTCCGGGATTTCCTTTAGAAAAAAAGAAGAATGTCAGTATGTGAGAATTAATACGCCATTCAATAATATCGTGGTGGCGACGTTGATAATGGTGATGATGTATCATGATGTTGACGTCATCTTAGGAAAATCAATATTAAATTTAAAAATATAATTTTAAAAATTTGAATTTTGGATGTAATTTTTATATTTGAAAAAAAATGATCTTATAATTGATTATAATTGATCATGAAATGCTTGATGATGAGAATAAAATTATAATTAGATATTTTTATATAATATAAATTATATAAAGATACTTGTCAAAAATCCAAACATACGTTGAGTGTGCAAGGGCAGAAGGATGTTTGTATTGGATCGTACGGACTTTTCGTGCGGCTGTTTTATATGCAAACATGTGATATCCATAGGCACCTTTTAGAATTTTTTGGAAGAAAGCTTCTTACAATTAAGGTGCCATATCGTAGTCACTCATGTAAAGCAATCAATCCTTGTCGCCTCAGCGAACCGTTTTCACTATTCTACCAAAACTTCAATAGTTCATCTCATTAAATAAAATTATATATAAATCACATAACTTTAGAAATTCGAGATAGTACACTAAATAGTTTGTTAGATCAGGTCAACACGATTTCTTTCAATAGTTTGATATCTTGATGGATGCCTGTTATTTTGCATACTAATTCTTCAACTAACGGTGTGTGATGCAATCCTACCACCGTTATATATTTATGATATGAATTATTATTTTAATGATTTAGCAAGTGTCGAAGTACCCGTGATATATGATAAAATGAAAAGATTATTAATGATTGAGTTAATTTCTTTCAACTTTGAATTCAGTTCAAGTAGAAGTAACAAAACGAGTTGAATATGAACCCAACTCATGGTTGCGAGATTTCTTGTGTATGTAGACATCAATGTCATATGTCTTGGTTTCTTCACTATTTCGTGTATGTTCCTAGGTTTCACGATTATGGGTGTAGAAAAACTATTGTTTTTGTTGTAGTAGTGACCAATAAGCTGGTCTAGCAGCGGTTTTCACCACAGAAATACATAGATTCAAAATTGAAAATTTTAACGAGATTTTCCACAAAAAAAAGAAGAAGAAGTTTTTAAACCTATATATGACGGAGATGTTATTGCAGCGGTTAACTTGATTCTTGCTCCCAAAACATGAAACCAGCAGTGCAAACAGTTCTGTAACTCTATTTGTCTATCTTTGGTGCAAGTCCAACCATATAGTTAAAATAGATATAATTTGATATCAAAAAATTATTTTAACATCAATTATATAATTATCACTTTAATATTTGGTTGTATTATAGAGCAAGTCTATTTGCATATCTTCAGAGCAAGTCCAACCATGTAGCTAAAATAGATGCAGTTATTGTTATAATTTGATATCAAAAAGTGATTTTAGCATTAATTATATAATTATCGTTTCAATATTTGATTGTATTTTAGAATAAAATAAGATAAATTCAAACTAAAATTATACATTCATTGATGAATTAATCCAAATTTAACATATATAATTGAAAAAATAAGTGATTTTAACATCAATTATATAATTATGGTTTTAATATTTGGTTGTATTTTAGAATAAAATAAGATCAATTCAAACTCAATTATACATTCATTGATAAATTAATCCAAATTTAAAATATATAATTGAAAAAAGTAAGCAAAATGATGACGTGATAACTATAGCCACGATTATATTCGGTGTCATATTTGGAATCAACTTTAGCTCAATTTTATTTTGATATCAATTTTAACTCATGATTAAAATCATATGTTTATAATTTAATAAAAAATTTATAATTATAACATCATATATATATATATATATATATATATAACTCATAATTGAAATTATTTTTATGGACAAAAACACATTTTCCAAGCCAACCAAGCAAAGAGCCATAATAAATTATGCAACAATGGTGATGGTGCAATTCTTTTATGTGGACGCACGCTTGTAACAGGTGAAAAAGTTGTAAGTCATAGATATTCCCTTTGGTCCCCTATAGAAAAATCCTAACCTAAAAAACAAAGCATGCACTTAATAATAAAGGCAAAAGCATTTTCAATTAGACGAAGTATAAAAAAAAAAGAAAAAGAACAGAAAGAAAGAGGAAGATGAAGGTGGCAATGGGGCAAGCATCGAACAAACAGTGTCCCTAAAATTGACATGTCAAAAAGATGGCATATGCTATTATTTTTCCGGGACCCTTATGCGACATCTTCTTCACTCCATATATGACTACAATGAAATTCGCTTCTACCATTGAGATGTACTGTAATTATCCAGGTGATCATCTTTATTTATATTAGACATATTATATCTCGAATGATATAGAGGCGGTTTAATTAAGTTCATTTATTATTGTGCATTTTTATCTTATTCTTATTTTTATTTTGATTTTACTTCTTTAATATATAGATTTGATATAATATGATTGTCTTTGATGCTAAAACAAATTGATGATACTTGTTAATAACTTATCTCAAACCTTTCATATGCTTAATAATAATGATATTTTTAATAATTATGTATAAACTAATAAAGAATTGATATGTTAAAATCAATATGATATTGACATACGTATAGCTATTAACCAATAAGAAAATGACATGCGGAGGATTAACAAAAAAATTTCTCTATATTTATATTATATATTTATTTATAATGATTACATATTATCTTATAAGTAATAAAAGTAGTTGTTTGAAATCAGAAACTTTAAAGTATCCAATTAACCAACAAACTTTAGGTTCAAGTTTGATTATCTGTAAGCATATACTCCAGAGGGAGCATCCAATTCAAATCGGGGGGATAGAAATGACGTGGTCAAACTAAAAAAGATCCTTTTTAGTCTATCATTCCTTCTGTGAAGTATATTCGTATTAGAAATTCCTCGACTACTCTATTTCTTTTTTCTTTATTGGTAGAAATCCAAAAATTATAATCATTCACTTAATCATAGGAGAGTTTTGTTAATCGTATTTTTTATTTTTCTTCAAAATAATTGGAAAATGGGATGGATATGTAAACGAGATTCTTTGTTTTCCGTCACTTTGACATGGATAAAAAAAGAATTGTAACCCCACTCTTTCGTGGTTGTTCGACCTGGACGACTCCATTGATAAATGTCAAAAAGACGGGTCCTTTTCAGAAAGGTTTCACCATCTAACCACCTGTATTTCTTTTGTGACGGGGCTTTGTTCTCCTTCTGAATCCTTTTGAGGTTTTCATCTCAATCTAGAACTTTCAACACATAAATAATTTCTTATGTCTGAGTTAACTTAGTTACTCCCACCATCTCATAATATAAGTAATATTTATTTATTTACATCATTTCATAATATATGTAATATATTCTATTTAGTAACCTTTCATATAAAAAACAAAATAATCATTATCTGTTATATTATATCTCATTATTTATTCTCATAATTTTAATAATAAACCCACTTTAATTCAAAAAATATTTTGTTTTCATAAAATTTCATAAAAACACATACGTATATATTCATGTGACAGATCAAATCGTTTCTTTTATATGAGATGGATAGAGTATATGGAGTACTACTCCAATACCTTTGACACACAAATAAATTCTTGTGTCCAATGTTTCATATTTATAGATGATATTATTGGTTGTGACCTTTTTCTTTGGGTATGGAGTTAAGCTTCATGTCTATAGATGATAGCGATGATACGTTGCCAATTTTAGAACAATTTTCACGATGACTTATGCATTATACGCTGCGTGATTCGTGAATGTGCGAGGACCAACTATAAAATAATGTAATGATCCAGATATTTTTTCCAAGTTTTTGATGGAATCATCTTAACTTCTCTAATGTATAGTGCATCTCTTTAACTACAGCCACAGGCGGCAGATGAAAATACAGTTAAGATAAATATCTCCCCTATCATGCAACCTCACCTTTTCATATGGTTGATGATGAAAATACAGAATAGAATAATACTTGGAAAAGAAATTACTGTATTAAAGTGAAAAGTGAGTTCATGCATTGAATGCGTACAACCATTTTGCAACCCTTAACAAGAAACTATCCATAATTTACCTTTACGTGATTGAATATCTATGACGGAACAATCATACAAGAAAGCATAGCATACCGTATAGTTTTGCAATATGCATGTATGTTTCGATATGAAAGTTCAATTGCAAGGATTAAAACAGTACATTACCGACAAGGAAGCATGCAGATGAAAAACTGATCAAGCCGTGAGGCGATCTACACGAATTTCGTAATGTCCGAATATCTACCTAAGCTAGTCAAGTGTATATATGTAGCGCTTAATTCATGTAAGTATGTATCGCGAAGTGTTTAGTTTTCTCTATATTCCGACGCTTTTAATGAAGCGAATCAATCAAGCTAGCTAATAACATGATCAACCATTGCAAGATTACAACAAACCTGATGAACAATATGATCAAGCTCAGTCATGATCCATGATCAGTGTCACGTATAATCATGAAGCAGCTGCGCCCCCATCAAGTTCCTATAAGGAAGATTTGGCCCTTGATCACTGTCCAATAGAGAGTACTCGACCGGTTGATCATCCTCTATAGGATCCCTACCATAGAAGAGGGAGTTATGTGCCGCGGATGAGAATGCCAAGCTCACCCCATTTCCGGCATTTTGTTGCAGTCCTAAGGTCAATGACACGCCTCCGCCCGCTCCAAAACCTTGATGAGTGTTCTGATTGTACGACGAAAAATCCATGTCGATAGGATCAAAGGAATCAACTCTACCAAACCCCTGTTGTTGATGATGGTGAAGCAATGTGTTAAAAGCCGGGTTCTTGCCATTTTTGTCATGGTTCTTGTCCGAGTTGCTTATGATAGAGGAGAGGCAATCTGTATCGATCCTAAGAAGTTGATCCGGTGTCGGTTTTTGCTCTTGTCCTTGCTGGTTTAGGTGAGGAGGTTGGCTGCGGCCATTTTCGTCACTCCCTTGAGCAGTATTGGAGGATGATCCCATTTTGTCAATTTCTTCCTTCTCTTCTTCCAAGTACATTTCTTCAACCATAGGCTTCCATAGCCTCACTCTTGCATTGATAAACCAATTTGATACCTGTTATAAAAGACAATGACTTGTGACATAAGGCCAATTCGTATACGAGTGTCATTACATCATTCAGAGACATAAGCACCAACAAAAAAAAAAGTGCATATGCCACAAAATTAGATGTTTTTCTTCTTGATTAGATATATAACATGGAAATTATAACAAGTTAACCATTGTGGAAATTAATCTATGGAGGTAAGGTACAACAAGGTAAGAAGGACTTAATGTCCTTGATCAATATCTCGTGCTACGAATGGACATATTTTCGACTATATTTCGTGTTGCACTTACGGGGAGTGAGCCGAACCATCGAACCATCTCACACAAATTTCGACACTGAATGGGAAGAATATTATTTACACAAAGGCGTGTAACATACCTGGCTTCTTGAAAGGCCAGTTTGGCGAGCTAGAATGTGCTTATCGACATCGCTCGGGTACCTGCAATGAGAATTCACGGTGAAAGTTAACGAGAAACGATGACATTCAAGTCATAAAGGATATGGTGGTTGTGACAAAGATGAGAGCATTGGGACCTATTGGGACCTTTGTTGTATCAAAATCCACCAAAAGGAAGTCGAATGAAATCGATTGATGATATCATTACAAAGTGAGGCTGGAATCTAAGTGCATGGTGGGAGCATTAGCTAAAATTTAGCAAAAACACATGCGCTGCTTTTTGCTACTATTATCAGTTTTGGATGATTATACAACTCAATAAGGCTACAAGCATTGAAAACATGTAATAACCATTGGATGATTGCTATTCATTGGGATAGATGATAACTAAATGTTTGATGACTATCATAATTGTTATTCCCTCTTGTAACATTTTCTTTGTCCCTCATCACATATCATCATAAGGCAGTATCCGATGATGCAGTGAGCTTATAGCAAATATGTGCTTATGTGCATATAAAACGAGATCGCGAAGCTAAGCCTAATCAATGACAAAGAAAATCAAGGAGATCGAGTGAGTATAGAGATACTACGGATGGAGGAAATGCTCGAAGAGCCAAGCACGAAGGACCGAGACGGATCTCTCGGGCAAGCCTCTCTGAGGTCTCCAGGGATGACTCTCCATCATGGTCATCTGTTGAAAGGCTCGTTGCTGACGGAGAGTCTGATCGAGTACTCGTAGCCTTGGCGTCTCACCTTTGGTAGTCCCGGGGGCGACGGTGTCCTTGTCGCCCATCGCCTTCTTGGTGGCCTTGATTTGTCCCACAATACCATCCCTGAGGCTCCTGAAGTGCCTTGACATGGCCTTGTAAGCCAAGACAGAGTAGACAGTGGCAGCTCCATTGCCTGCCACTGCATTAAAGGAGGAGACCACTGTCTTCATTTGCTCACAGTAATTTTTGTATCTCCTGTCCAACTATATATATATTCCAAACAATCGAAGACAAACAGATTGTGAGATGTCAAAGGATCACATAATTGTCAAATTGTAACTAGAAAAATTTCTATCTACAATGTCCATGAAAAGAAAGGGAATTGAAGATTTTATCTGATGATCAAAATTAAATGAAGTGTTCCTGAAATGTCACCATGTGATGCATTTAATTACAAAGCCTTCAAAATCTCCCTGATTTGTTCAAGATTCAAGTTCTGCTTGACCCCATCTGATAAAAAAATGTTTTCATCTTTTCCCACCTCTTCTTGACGGACTTTCATCATCTCTCTTGGAACACCACAAGCGAGATTTTGAAGAATACTTACACACAATAGTTTCAAAGCTTGTTCACATCCTACATGAAAATTGAACACTATTTTTTCCAACATGAAGGACTGTACTCAGCCTTATCTCGTAGAGCGAATGGATGTTCTGACGAGACTTGCGATCAAATTAACAGACTCTCTTTTATATGAGTGCTTAACCAGCAGATAACATAAGAGAATATGGGTAGAAAAAGAAGTCGGAGGAATCCAAAAAGTAATAATTTGAAATTAAAGAAAGTGTTTAAAATTGAGGCAAAAGGGAGAGGTCACCTACCTCATCCAACAGAGCAAGAAGCCTTCTTTTTCTCTTTTGGAGCTCCAAGAGATCAAGAGCATATAGAGATTGCATCTGCATGGAATCTCTAGCACCACTGCTACTACCACCATTTCCATCATCCTCCCACTGCTTTTTCTGTGATTTCTTTGCAAGATTATCTCCGCTTTCGCTCGCTCCGAGATTGCAGAACTCTTTCAACAGCTCCTGTGTTGGTCCCAAGTACTTGGAACTCCTGATCACATGATACAAGCTGCCACCGCTTTCCTGTTGCATATTCATCACGGCCTGTCCAAAGTTTGATGATGGCCCGTCTCTTGAACCCGCACTTCCCATGAACCTCAAATGATGATCCCCGGCCGCTTGTTGGTCGTTGTGATGATGAGTATGATTCTGATTATTGGTTGTTGTTGTTGTCGTCTGTCGGAGCTCGAACGATTGGAGTCCGATGCCGGACGGGTTGGTGGAGCTGAGGGAGAGCGATAGGCCTTGGCTCGGCCTCTCGTTCCCTTCACATGGGAAGACACACCTCATCGAGGTATCATCCACAATCTGCAGTGATCTGTTTTCATGATGATTCTCCTGCCATGCTGATGACTGTGGCGCCGCTGCTGCTCCAGCACCAACGATCAGATGGCTCCCATCACTTGTTGTTTCATGACCACCACGACCACCACCGAACTGATGATCATGACGATAGAAACCCGTCTCGGCCGCCTTTGATGACGAGGGAGCGTCGCCGACGCTGCCAAATCCTTGAAGGGTTGTTGTCTTGGATTGGTAGCCTATCATGTGATCCATTGATGAACCCATTCCATACATCTCCTGGTTCTGCTCATAGCTGTCCAAGTGACTCACAAGTTGAGTCTGATCACTCGACGACATATCGCCACCCGAAATCGGGTAACCAAACCCGGCAGAAGCCATCTGCCGGGTTTTGATCTCTTGATCATCTCCTCCTTGAAAAGCCATCAAATTAAGAAGCAAACACCAACTCTGTTTGCTTTTTCTTTCCACTTCTGTGGTATATTAATTTGAAGCCCAAGTTGGCATCAACTATGAACAGATAATCTAAGCAGAATCCATATCACACTACATGGAAAACTGACAAGGGTTTTGTGGAATTAAAAGGTCAGAAAATGAACAAAAGGGCAAAGTGAAGCTTTGATGGTGGTGGGTACCTTTGATGGAGAAGAAAAGAAACATACTGTGTTTGTTTGTTTGTTTGGTTTCCACTTAACAAGCAAAACATAACATGGGATGGTATGAGAAGGAAAGGGATGATGGGAAGGAAAACCTAGGAAGATATTGAAGGGAAAGATAGAGAGAGAGGGAAATAGAGATATCACAGGCTGCTTAGAAATATTATTGATAACAGAGGACTGAGGAGGAGGAAGAGAGACACAGAGACCTGTGAGAGAGAGAGGGGGAAGGAGAGAGGAGGAGAGGGGAGGATGATGATGACCTTCAGCCTCCCCATTATTGTTTCTTCTTTTTATTTTTTGGTTAGTCTCTAAGATATCTCTATGGTCCTGAAGTATGTTTGTGTAATGTGAGTGTGTGATTTATTGGGAGAGAGTGTGAGAGGGGGTCAATGTAGGAAGACACAAGTACCTACATTACAGGTGATCATCAAATCCACCCTACTTCCTGGATCCATTGAAATGTTAATCTTTATGTAAAAAAAAATATTAAAAATTTATAACATATCATCGATATAATATTATTTAATATATATTTTAAAAAATTTCGTTATTTATTTTAATAACGTTATAAAATTATATCATTGGTTCATGATTAAAATCCATAACTTAAATTATTATTACTATTTCCGGATAATTTTATGTAAATGATATTTGATTATTCCACGATCGATTCGTAGTTTGAATAATTTTATTGCTGGGTTAAAATAATATTATATTTTTTATGAGACAAAATTAACATTTTATAATATAAAATTTTCTAAAAATATTATTAATAATAACTTAAATTATTATTACAATTTCAGGATAATTTTATGTAAATGATATTTGATTATTCCACGATCGATTCGTAGTTTGAATAACTTTATTGATGGGTTAAAATAATATTATATTTTTTATGAGACAAAATTAACATTTTATAATATAAAA
>LIEC01007521.1:12995-35050 GCA_001925005.1 Drosera capensis
TTTTCAATCCTGATTCATTGGAATAATTTTATTATATCGTAAAGATAATTAATAAGATTTCTCACAATACTTATTGAATAATAAAATTACTATATGATGTTATAATTTTATTATTAAACTTTTAATTTTACTAATATAGTAAAATTATTATTATAACATCATATAGTAAAATAATGTTACTCTATTAATTTTATTAATAATAAAATTATCATTTGAATAACTTTTCTTAATATTAAAAAATATTAAGAAAAGTTATTTAAATGATAATTATTTAATATTTTATTATAATCATATAATCAAAATTTTGATACAAAATCAATACATCATCATTATATTTAAACATTATAATATATTATTATATTATGTATATCTCGTTATTTCCCATAACATAATTTGATCAGATCCTTTAACCTTAATGTTATGGAGAAAATGTAAGCTATAGAAAAGGAGAAAAGAAATTTAAATATAAAGCTTTTGTCTACACTCGCTTCTTTTTTTTTTTCTTTTTTAAAGCAAACAGGGAGTGTATCATGTTGTCAAGGAGTGGAGTAAACGTGTAAAATGGTGAAAGGAAAAAGAGTATATGTGAGGTCTTCTGCCTTTTCACAAGCTAGAAGCTGCCGGCACGTGAATCGTGTTACGGAGGATCTTCTTTTCATAAACAAAATGGGGAATACTTAGACCCTTCATATTAGTTTTTATATTCTTATTCTTTAGAGTATCATTTTTTTATATAAAATTTTAATTTTTGACTCAATCATTCAATAGATTTCTTATATTGATTTTTATATTGATTTTTATATTTTTTTTCACATGATAAAGTTTATTATTAATTTTTAATTAAAAATTATTTTTCTTAATAAGTTACGATTTTTTATTTTTATGTTTCAAATTTATACTTCCTAATTTCAAAAACTTTATTTCAAATAATAATTATTTAATAAAATTACAAAATTAAAAATAATATATATACGGAATGAGGTTATAATTTTCTAGAATTGAGAAAAAAAAGATAGGAAATAATATAGAGATACGGATAAGGATATCAAATCCATTGCATGTATTATTTTTTTGTCAAATTCCCTAAATTTGGGGATAAGAAATGATTTTGGATATCTTATCTCTTCTTAAATTCTATACCTAATGAAATTATTTTAATAATTTTTTTCCGTAATCCTTATTTAAATGATTCTCTCAATGTGATTCATTCGTCCAAAAAGGATGTTTTGATTACAAGATCTCATATTCTTACAACAGTAATGTGATACTATTTTTCACGAAAACGGACAGAGATAGCATAGGTAGTCCACGATCTCCCACCTGAACGAAGAAACAGTTATGAGAACACCTCACAGTTTTTTACTCGCTTTTTTTTTTTTAACTCGACAAACTACCAATAGTACTTCTTGGAGTATTAAATAAATCAACCAGGGAAAAAAAAGGGAGAAGAAGAATCAAGATATGATAGGGATCTTTTGAAGGCCCAAGAAGAACTCAATTTCAAAGTACAAGCTGTGGCAGGCTTTTTCAGAGTTTGATGTCAGAAGACAGAGCAGAGCAATGTTGGGCCTTTTTGCCTTGCTACTCTCTACTCCAACTCAACTGTGGGTTCCTTATCATCACAACTCATTGTCTTACCCCCACACAAAACATGTACCCATGGTATTACATCGTAGAGGACATTACACCCATTGAGTTTTACATTTTTGAAGCATACCACGTTACCACTCTTGTCTGTCGAATCCGCGGAGACAAGATGCAATACACAGAAAACAAAGGATGCAGCGTTGCATGCAACGACTACTTCGCTGATGCGAAACACCTATCCTAATTCCATCGTAAATATGAACCGATAACAACATAACAGCATTGATTCTACGTACGTACATGAAGATTCACGAAGAAGAGAAAAACATTCATTACAAAGATAGCTACTTCTGTATATTGCAAAATTCACATTACTCGAAGCAAAAAGAAACTAGAGCATCAAATGAGGTGGCTGACCTATAGACTGGTGCCCTGCCTTCCTGCTTTGAGTGGGACTTTTTTTTTTGGTGGGTCACAAATTTTGTTCCCTAAATTAGAGGGCCTGTGTGGCCAATACAGAAGTGGTGGTCCTAACATTTGAGTATATGATTATTATTTTTTTTCCCAATTAATTCCAATTAAAACACCCACCTCTCCATTAAAAGACACATTGGGACCATGCCTTTTGGACCTCTCTTTGATTTCATGGACCAACTAACTCGATCATGTACGTACGTTTCCCACCTTGCGTTAACACAATTTCGATTATCTAACCAGTAATGTCGGAGCGTTTCTTAATAAAAAAAGAAAAGGAGAGAGAATCTACATAATCGGGCAAGGATCGACCTGGGTGCACTATAAATTAATCTGTAATTCTCTAGATGAGCATATGTAAGAAACAAGGCGAAACAAGTTAGCTATAAACAATGAATTTGGATTCTCTATCGTTATAGCATCACAACCACAAGAAAAAAGGACAATGAACAACCGGTATAATCTTGTCTAGTATGAATATGAAAAATGATCATCTTAAAACATACGATGATATACATGATTTTATCTTTATTTTCATATAAAGATATTGTTTGTTGATATTTTAAAGATGTCTAGTTCTTGATCTCAATAATATAAAAAGAATTAATTATCATTAGGACAATTCTTCCTTACAAATTGCATTGTAATAACTGATGATCCGATTCTTATCTGGCATTGAAATAATGCCAGTATACAATTCGCAACATAGCCGTACCAATGATCCCATGTTTCTAGCAGCACACGATTGCATCCTTTGCATTCGTTCGTCGGAGTGATTTGGGAAAAATCCTCCAATACAACCGGACTTTAAGAGCGTGGGGCCCGCATTGGTGCTCCTCAACTTTGTTCTTCACTCTGTTAAAAGGAGTTGGTCCCCCCAGACTTTTTTTCCCGCCGCTTGCCGTTTTCTTATCCTCCTCCACTCTCTCCCTTCTTTTTAGGATCACCTGTAACCCAAAATCGCACTGTTAAATGCAATGATGTCGGTTTTGCATTTGTCCTCCATCTTCCGTATTACTCGTTCCAATCGTTCATTCTACACTCTTTTCTCATATGATATGGAACATTTGATACTACACGGGTCAGTTAAAACGATCGGCAGGTGAGATAAATATTTGGTATCACTGAGTTTTGACTATTTGGATTGTTACGGAAGTAGAAGTGCTGAAAATCGTGTACAAGATGATCTCCACTCATTTTACTCATTTTCTTCTGTAATCCATGCCCAGAAATTCAACCGAAGGTTATTGTTTGGGGGGTATGGAAAAGTTAACTGAAGTTGAGTGTTAGAGCACTCACTAAAAGCACTGGAAGCAGTTTTCTTGTGCAACTTTCTATCATTGTCCACGTAACAGATTTTTCATTGCTATTTTTATCCTTATTATATGTCGTATATCTAATATTCTTCCTTAATTTTAAGGATTCTCTATCCGAATCCCTATATGTTAAATGTTGAGACAAAACGATATTTGTATTATATCGCATTAATAAAAAAATAACGAATCATAATAAATAATATTATATGACGTTGCAACAAATATGACACGGAGACTAAAAGAGAGAATGGAGCTCTGGTATTGCAACTCGTTAGAGGAAGTAATATACACTTATAGGACTGCAAATGAGTCGAATCAAACTGAATCAGATATGATTTGGGCTCGTTTTGTTTAGGTAAATAATAGGCACAAGATTGGGTTCAAGTTTGATTCGAGCTTTCAAGATGAGAGCCTACCATGCTTGTTTCATAAATAATAAGGTTTGTGTTCGGCTCATTTATTCACTCGAGCCTAACCGAGACGAATTGAATTTTTTATGAACAAATTATAATATCATTAAAATTTAACCAAAAAATTAGCAAAATCACAACCTAGAAATTTTATGAATAATAAATTTTTTGCAAAATATATTAATTATATTGTGTATATAATTATGGAAATTAAATATTATGTATATATAAACTCGAGTTATAAACAAATTTTTAATCAAGTCTGTTCATGAGGTTATAAATAAATCAGTTCGTGATCCTATCAAATCGAGTTATAGATGACTCAAACTTGATTCATTGAATTTCACGAGATAATATAAAATTAAACTCAAATTTGACTCATAAATTTAATAAAATCAAATAAATTCGATAATCAGGTCTGGACGCCTACCCAGGAGTGTTTACATTATGGTCAAGACAATATTTCTTCAGGCAGCCATGGATGGTACCTTGCAACTTTGTGGAAGAACTCCTGTAGAAATGCACTGCAGCACTGGTAACACAACGATCACTCTCAATTTTCAAAAGCTTTCGGGGAAACCGAAACAGAGTTTCTACTTCGAGTCTCTTACTACTCCTACGGGCTAGCAAGTAGGCATAATGAATATAGCTGAGCTCAGGCAGCTCATAATCTTCCTTGCAAGCTACTCCTAACTGGTAGTGGTTCCAGCTTTGTAGAGTGGTCCGTGAACTGTTCACTAGGCTGAAGCATGTAGCTTTGGGTTGGACCATCCCATGAGCCTACTTGGACTTGGTTTCTTTTCCTATGAAACTCTGGCTAAAATATGATGCCCTACGATTATGTGTATGGACGGGGGTATTTTCTTCTCTTTTTATTCCACCAAACTTTGACATTTTTGGCACCGGAAGCAAGGTAGCCCGTTTCTCCATTTCCAATAAATTATTAAAATTTAACTCGATTTAATTATTAAAAAATTAATTGATTTTATGACTTTGTATAAAAATGCTCTTTGTAACGGTAAAATAGAGAAAGGATTGTAAGTAGAAAGAAAAAAGAATAAGAAAAAATAAAAAAAATAAGGGAAAAATTATGAGTGGATAAAAAGAAAAAAATAATAATGAAATATGATAATATAAAGTGGAGACATTTTGTATCTTTTATATCCAAGAAAACTCATTATTTTAGATAAGTTGTAATTTATATAAAACGTTAATATTTAATAATATCACTTAATTTATATAATATAAAGAGACGTTAGGTTTTCTTTTCTTCTGCCTTTGTTATTTGAAAAACATAGATGATGAGTAGTACTTCATCAGTACATATTCATCACCATGAAATGGGCGGCCGGGGATTCTTTTACCTCTCGTCTTCAATTTAATCTGGTGGAAGTTCTTCACACTATGATGAATTTATAGGGTTCAATTTGGGGTACCTCTGGATCAAATCTTTAAAACGGATGGGAAAAGATTTAATTTAAAAAAAATGGAAAAAGAAACAAATGGTACCTCCGGATAAAAAAAAAGGTGGTACATGATGAGAATTAATTTGACAAAATATATCTCTAGATAATTTTTCCAAGCCAATATGTGGCAGAAATGAGTATTTATTTTTCATTGATATTTTTAGACCAATTGTAGCAATATTCCTATCCTTCTAACATTGCTACAACACTTGTTCCGATGGATTTGGGGAGACATATTATTTTTTTGGTCTGACGTATTATTTATTTCGGACTGACGTATTATTTGTTTCGATCTGATTTACTAGTTGTTATGGTCATATTCCGAGAGACATATTATTTGCTTCAGCGGATTCCGACTGACATATTATCTTTTTTTTAAAGATGTATCATTTTATTTATGGATGTATTATTTTCTTTTATAGATGTACTATTTGTGTTGTGGTGGGATGGTTCTTGATGAAAATTTATAAAAGTTCGTGATATCTTTTTGAAATAAAAATCTTTCAAATGATATTTTTTGAATTCTTTTTTCCTTTAAATTTCATATATATAAGGAAATAAAACTATATATATAGAGAAACCACAGAATATGCTTTAAATAGGACTATCAAAAGTCAGTTAAGTGGGAGATTTTCTATCTCTATTTCTATCTCCAAGTGATTTTCTATATTCTATATTTTCTTTTATATTGAGGAACCAAAGTTTCATTTTTTATATTTTTTATGTAATTAAAATAATACTTAATTAATATTTTTGTTAGGAAAAAGTGAAAATATTTTAAAAATTGATTTATTTTAGATAAAATAACATAAAACAATATTATTATAAAAAGTAAGAACTTATTTTATATTATAAACTATTTTAAATTGATTTTTATTTACTTCAATATTTGAAAATATATTATATAAAGAGTTAATAATAAATAAATACCTCAATATAATATGAGAAATTAAGAAAAAATAACTTGAAGATACCACTTTGCGAAAAAAGTTATGAATAAATACCACCCGCTTTATTTTTTTTCATGGAAATATCCCACTAACATTTATTTTAAAAATCAAATCGAATTTTCCTAATTTGCAAGATCTCTTCTGATTCTTTTTATCATAAAATATTGCTTTCTAAAAATAATGGACCTCTTGGAATAGATGAAATAATAACCAACCGTCAGCGGTAGACTCATAAAAATCACAGCACAACCATTACGGCTGCCGTCGCTGTCGTCATGACATCGACACCGTCTTCGCCCGCACCCACCCGTTTCCTGGCCGGGTCAAATCTCTCCGACCAATCACTCAACCATCAATCCACTGCCGCCCATACTAATTTCCGATGATCCATTGCCCATCACCATTCAATCTTCTCAATCATCATTACCTCACATCAACCACATTCATGATCCACTCGTTACCCGTGATATCATCTCCCGATTCGCACAACAACAAAATAGAATCGGATCCGGCAATGGCGGACTCGACTCCGCCTAGTACCAGGAAGCTCGCTCACCCGTCATTGAGGCCCAAGATCGGGCCGACGGGCTCGTGAGGGAGACTCTCGGCATCGCCTACACCGATAAGGTATCGCATCTCGAGATCTTCTGGAGATTGAGGTCTTTGACCTCTGTTTTCGCTTCTAAGAGGTGTTTAGGGTTTGTTGATTGTTGTTTCTTTCCTTTTGGTGAAGATTATTGCGGAGGAGAAGCTTCAGTTGAGGAGATGAGTCGTCGAGAGTTGTGTTTTGAAGTTGTTATTGATTGATAAGAATTTGTTCATTGTTATGGTCGATTGTGGATCTGATTCCGATGTGGATCGCTTGTTTCACTTTCTCCATTCTTGTTACTTGATCAATGATAGATCCGAGTAGGATATATTGTGAATTGTAGTTCGGATTGAAGATATGAGGAAGATGATTTTGCTGCAATCACGGCTTGTGAATCGATTAGCGTATGAACGAAAAACTAAGTATGTGGCGGTGTAGTTGTGGTGGATGGCGGTGGCAATGGGGTGGGTTTTCCCACTGAAAAATCCCACGTATTTTTCTTTATGTCAATTTTTACTTCATCTAATTTTAATTAATTATCCAATAAAATTAATTGATTTAATTTTTTTTTATAAATATATTTTTTTTTCTTCTTGAAAAATTTCTTACAAACATAAAAACACTCTTTTTCATACAAGAGAAAAGAGAAGCAAAACAATAAAAGAAGGAAAGTTTGAGGGAAAGTTGGGGTTATTAGACGATGAGGATGTTTCAACATTAATAAAAGAAGGTGATCATCTTGTATATAAATTTTGTGAAAAATGATAGGCTTTGTGACGATTTTAATATATATTGAATTATCACATGTCTAGTTTTTGATAAAATTGGTAGATCATGATTTGAAGTTGTGAATCTCAAAATATAAATCAAAATGTACAAATATATTGAATTGAAAAAATTGATTACAGAGATCACTTTATGATTTAATCTGGAATTACACCAAAATAGTTTGAAAGCGAGACTTTTATCAATATAAAGTCCTGATAAACGGGTCGACTGTCTTTCTTCTTCTCTTTGTTACAGGAGCAAAATTATAATTATGTATAAGTAATGATGTATAAGTAAATTATACAGACTTAATTTTTATGTTTAAGTGAGAAAATATTGTTTTTATCTAGTTGAGACGTTGGACCTAACAAAAATAACGTTATATGTATCACTAATAAATGATGAAAATTTAAAACGTTCTAAATTGAAAGATTAATATTATAAAAATATGGATAAAAAACTGTTGAGAATGATGTAACAACATAATTTTGAAAAAAAGTTAAAAAATATTGATGTTCCGTTTTCTTTTGGGTTTTCCACGTGCAGGTGGGCCATCTACCCCTATGGTGGGATTTTGTACTCATTGGTAAACTCCTTAAAGGGTCAAGGCCCATTTGTGTCGCCCAAGCTGTGTGGGCATTGGGCTTCCAACATCGACGTTACAATTAATCACACAGGCCCACGAACAAAAAAATAAATCAAAGGAACTCAAAACGACACGTATGCTACAATCAAAACTCAGATGATGCATATATAATCCGATGTATATATATATATATATAAATGAAAATTAGATGTATGATTATCAAAACCGGATCGATTGATCGATCCAATCGATTGAACCGACCTGATGGTCTACTCAGATGGATCCAATTAAAAAATCGAACAAGTAATCGACACGGTCAAATCCGGATTTAATCTGTCCAAATCGATAAAAATTGAAAAAATCGGCTGGTCGAACCGGATAAAAAAATTAAAAAATATACATATTTTTCTGTATTGATAAAACTAACATATATATTATTTTATTTTAAAAAAACACATATATAAGATATGTAAATATATATATATTTATAAAAAAATGAATCACATATAATATATATACTTAAAAATTTAAAATATTATCAATCGTTCAATTACCGGTTTAACCAGTCGAATTAGTGACCTGATGATCCGAAGATCTTATCGGATCGATCACCGGATCAAATTGATAGAGCATTTTTTTCTTTTCTTTTATGTTTAATGATTGGGGTTAGTTTAATGGTAAAACTATTCTCCCTCAAGCAAATGGTCAAAGCTTCGATAATTTTTGCGGTATTTCAAAACAACCTTTTTATGTATAAATATATATTAATAGAATATGATTGTGTATATATTGTTCTTTCCATATTTTATATTTGACAGAATTATATGAGTCTATTATTAATATATACTCCATCCGTCATAAAATTTTAAATCATTTTGATTTTTTAACATTTTCGAGAAAAGGTTTGACCCCTGTTATACGATTAGCAAACTTAGTTTTTTTTAGTTATGTATTTTAATCGAATATATCGTAAAAAATCAATTATTATTTTAGTTACGTATTTTAATCGAATATATATTGTGGAACGATAAAACGCTATTTGATTTGGAAATGAAACTTTTTAATCATGCGTATATAATAATGAAAAAATATGTAGACGTTGCAAAAATTATGGGACGAAGAGAGTACTGTTGTGTACATCTCGTTCCAATATAAATATGTTGTCTCCGTATTCATTTTTCGAAAAATTATGATGAAACATTAATAAAATTAAAATTAATTATAAACTTCAATCACTAACCAATGACATAATTTACTTTTGTTGTTAAAACAAAATGAAATTTATTAGAATGCGTGTTGAATAATGATAAATAAATAAAAATTATATTTATTTTGAGACGGAGATAATAATATAAAGGTTGTTTATGATATTCTCGGGAGTTATTAAACCCTTGGCCAAATGTTAAAAACTTGAAATGCGTTAATATGACGTGCAAAACTTGGAGGTCATTCACGTGATGATAATAATAAGGCATGTTTCTTTTGATGTTTGGCTTTCTTACCCATGATGTATGAGTTACTTAGGAAATTATGATGAGATGACAAGAACATCCTTGCAACTTAGAAGTATTAAAGTTGATGGTCTCCCAGTGAAAGTACAAACTAAAATTTATCCAAAAAGAAGTTTAAGGTTTTGTCAAATAGACAGGTGCCATGGATGTTGCCTGCATATAGAGTACAAACCATGGTTCGATGTACTGAGGAGGGTGATGGTGAAGTTTTGATGGGAACATGACACAAGTGGCTTCCTATCAAGAGAACTATTGTCTCATGTGATACGATTATCGCAAGATATAGATGAACTCGCTTTTGGTGATGATCGTGATCTATATTAACGGAATACAACTGGTCTCTAACTTTTCAGAGATGGTTATTTTAGTTAAAAGAATTGGGCTGGAATAATATTGGCTGCTCCAATAAAACTTCAAAGCAACAAAGCGACTCCTAATTGCATACACATCCAGCAATAGCTACATGACTAAATGGAACCATTACTAGAACATAAATACCATGATAAAATGGTGAGATCGATCCCTTTGCGATTCACCTCATGAGTCGAGGCTAACCCGGTTCATCGAAAGGGCCCATGAGTCATTCATTTCCCTGTAATGCATTTCAGTTCTTGATTCGTTGTAAAAGTCTGTGTATCTCCACTTCGGCCAAAATTTGTTTCTCTTTACCATTATGTCAATGTAATATTTCGATAGATGCTTGATGCGTTCCAAGTCGCTGGAACGTAACTTGGTTTCCGATCTCCAGCACATCGACCACACTGAGATTGCTGCTCCTCCAATGAAATTGTAATATCTCGAAGGTTTGGCTTAAAAGGATTTCCGGTGGAGTAATGTCTTTGATATCATGTAGAAATAATGAGTTTCATTTCTAAAACCAATTGACAATAAAAAAAAGAAATCCCATTATCTATTTATATTGCTGCACGATTTATCCAAACTTCGATATGGATTTAGTGTTTCTAACAACTAGTTCGATTTTATCCATAATATTTAATGGATTTTTAAAATATATATAATACATGATATTTTTATCTATGTATGATATTATTGTAAAAAGTTTAATCTTAGAACAAAGATAACTTATATCACATATCGAATGATACATATTTTCATCAATCCATAATCAAATCTTTGAACTAACTTGATGAAACAAAATAAATAGACAACAAATATCAAAAAGTAGTATTTTTTTTTAAACAAAGATCAATCATATGTACGGGACAACATAAATGTAAAAAAAATATTATTAAAAATATATTAAATTATATAAATATTTTATTTATGTTTGATAATATTGACAAATATTTTTTTAAAATTTATTTTATGTAAATAATATAAATGTACATGTCTTCTATGATATAATCTTTATGAAATTATCATGATATTCTTAAATAACATCTCGTGAGATCTTTCAAATCATTTTTTCACCTTGGTTTTACTCAATTGTTTCTTCATTACAAACATGATAAGAGTTATCAAATTAATTGTATCACTACAAGAATCAATTAAGTTATTACAAGAAGGGGTTGACACCATATTGAAACTTAACGAAGACATAGAATAGTTTTGGGAGAATTTTTGATAGGTATCCTTATCCAATTTTAATTATAAAAAGTATCTCATTATTATTTTATTTTTATTAGATATCTCATAATTAATTAGGAGATCCTTTCTTCAAATATAAATATTCAATCCAAAATCGACTTTCAAAAATCCACTTTTTTTTATATAGAATTAATATTTTTCTTTTAATTTGTCAATTATTTTTATTTATTTTCTAAATTATTAATCTTTAGTTTTAACCATCAAATAAAATTGAAAAATTCAAATTAAAAGATCTCGACCGAATACATGAGGACATTTGTCTAATTAATATATAATATAACTATAATTAATTCTATCTCATGTTTGTTTAACATATTTGAATTTTTAACTGAACTAATTAACCCTATCTTGAATCGTTATCCTATCACACAAACACATACACTACAAAATATTGAAATACGCTGAATTGGATAATTTGAGACAATTACCGAAATTAATATTCTCTTATCATTCTATCCTTACAACAGACACACCCACAAACGTTTAGCCAGACTGTCTTTATGTGGCAGCGACATCGATCTCCAACTATCCCATGCCCGACAAACCTTCAAGATCCCAAATCCCCAATTCCGACAAACTCTAGCTGTGCCCTAATTCTCCCCACAAATCCAACCCTCATCGATCTCTCTCGAAAACCCTAACAAGCCAATCGATCACGCTCAAAAATGGCGATCGTCGACGACTCTCTCGAATGTCAGTATTCCTTTCCCTCTCCACACCTTCAATTTTCAAACTCTCCATTCTGTTTTTAGTTATCAATTTTGTTTGGATCTTCTTGTGCTGATGTGAGTAAGTTGCTCGCTGAGCTTCAGAGGCTCGTCAACACGATCAGCTAAATCGACGAAGGGTCTCGAGTAATAGATACTTTTTAATGGTTCCATATGAATCGAGCTCTTGTAGTGTTTAGTGTACTTTGTTTTGAGTGCAGTGATTGAGAAATGTGGGATTAGTCGTATCGAGTTGGTTGGATGCCGAAATTGAGTTTTGATACAAATGACACAATTCTTGCTCCCGAAATTTAGTTATGGAGGAGAGCAGCGTAAAATTGTCGTAGCTTAGAATGTTGGACAGAGAACTACTAGCAATCGAAACAGAAAGTTTTGACATCAATCAATTTTCTTTCTTTCCAGATCTTTACGATGCTACATTGATGAGAGGAAATTCTTTTTACCAATTTGCTTGTCAATTCTCTTCCTTCTTTCCTTTTAAAATTCACAAGCTTAGGAATATGATTCCTCTATTATCCTCAACATGGGGAGAAAAACAGGAGATGTGAAGCTTGGACATTTTTTGTTTTAACTTCTGCTATCCGTTTGAGTTAAGTTTGAAATATAGCAGTGCCTTGAATACTCGAGTATCGGGAGCATGTTTCTTACTGGTTGCATTCAATGGAATGGAATTAAACGTTTTTTGGTGATGAACGAGTGTAGTTTCCTTGAACTTCGTATGCCTACCACTGTACGTTCTCTACAAACCTAAATCGAAACACTATGAAAGTGCCACTTCATGCTATGCTTGATTTGGGCGGTTATTTTTTGTTCCGTAAAGTGTTTTTTTTTCCTTCAAGATACAGTCTGCAACCAACCAACAGGGATAAGACTACGTACATGTAATCCTCCCTAGACCCTGATTTGTTACCAGAATACCTGTATTATTGTTGTGTATCATGTGTTGTGAATGGTTTTTGTGATTTTTGCGGCTCGATTGCTGCGAAGTTTCAGAAGCTTGTGTTGCTCAACGTTGATTTGTTGTGAACAATAAGTATGTTTGAAATTATAATTCCTTATCTTTTGTATTTTTAAATTCACTTCTTGTCCTTAGGTGCTAATGCTATACCATGGAAAAGGCGAGGAGCGACATTTGGTGTGATGATACTAGCTACTGTTACATGGCTATTATTTGAGTATTCAGGTCTACCATTCCTATCAGTTTGTTCGGATGTCTTGCTTGTTTTGATCATTTTGCTCTTTCTCCGAGCCAACTACACCGTCTACATAAATAAGTATGGATCACCCTGCGTTCCTTTCTTAGTTTTTGTTTGGCCATTTTATAAGATGCAAGGATTATAGGCTTTAATGTTGCCGCATGATTCTGAACAGGCCATTGCAAGAGTTGCCAGAATTGGTTTTGTCGGAAGAAATGGTGAACTCTGTTGCATCATCATTGCGTATGAAAGTTGATAGTATCCTGCTTATGGTTCATGATATCACTCTTGGCAAGGACTTCCGTATTTTCTTCAAGGTAAGTCAATACTAGTGAATGGTGGGTAATGAATTAGTTATTATTTTTCCTTTAATTGCTTTGAAATTTCGCTGCAATAACTTGCTTTAGAGAAAATAATAAGTTGATATAGTCACAGTTTACTGGAATTTATGGAACTAATCTTCTCCTAGAAATTTGTTCATCGGAACTTCATTCTCAAGAGTTTCTCTGCTTGTAAGATAAGGTTGTGTACATGCATCACATCCTGGACCTCACAGTAAATGAGAGCCAATGATTCTGTAGCAGGAGTTTTGAATTCCATTCTCAGGAGTTACTCGAATTACATAATGGTGAATGATCTTTGCCAAACTTGGTGATGGGAACTTCATCCAACTTTCATAAATGCAGTTCCCAGCGTCATACTGACTTTCTACTTAATGTCAAAAGAGAGAAATGCTACATTTTACCAGTGGCTTTGTCTTTGGGAAAAATACATTTTACCAGTGGCTTTGTCTTTGGAAAAAATCAAAAGGAAAGGAAGATGAAAAGCATAACTAGAAGTACAAGAAGATGATATATATAGGGTTTGGAGTTTATGTGGGTAGCCACACAATTCCTTATGGTTAGATTATTGGATTTCGCAATCAATGGATGAGATTAAAAACTCATTTTCTCTTCTTAATTAATATCAAAGTGAGTTTTTGATCTCATCCATTGATTGTCAAATTCAATTGTTCAGCCACACTAAGGAATCATATGGCTAGCCATACAAACACTTTTCCATATATATATAATCCATATAATCTTGCTATATTTTAGACCATATAATCCATGTCAATCTTTCTCCTTAGAAGTACGATATTGAATTTTACATGACGCTTTTTTGTTTTCACGAATTGCTATTGCATATCTGTTCGATTTATGTTTTAGTTGACACTTGTATCCTTATGGACTTGACTATTGGAAATACTGTATCCTTTGTTTGCTCTTGCATATTTATTGAGTTTTTATGTGTATTAAATTTCATCCTATTGGTATTACCTTATCTTCCTGGACTGGTGGCATAGAACGGAGTGCACATGGTGCTTTCTAGGATTTTGTGGATGTAGTTCAGTGACAAAAACAAGAGTGTAGTGGCTGATGGTTAGGTGTGCTGAATTGTATAGCGAATCCATTTTGTGATTTGCATTCACTTGAAACTTGGAAGGTTGAAGTTTCACTACTTACCCTATCGATTGAAGTTGCTGTTGTAATAATAATATTGGATGGGAAAATATGTTATTTTATTATTAACATAAGTTCAATCTAATATATCTATTTAATATTTTCTATCTGACTAATGTAATTTAAAGAACGTATTTGTTTGGATGGAAGGATGATATATGTTTTTCATATGACTTGATAGTGGCACCATTGCACAAGAAGCAAAATCCAGTGAGCATAGAGATTCAAACCATAATACATATATAAACAGTTGAACTCAGCGCAATCTTGCTTTATTGCTAATGTCATACCTGTCGAACATCCGTGGAGAGCACCTTGATCATGTCATGTCTTATTTTGTCAATGGCCTGCCAAAAATTTCCTACAGGACTTATTGCTTCTGTTCTGAGTGTTTCCAGGTATTGGTCTATTTAGATATCTGTTGACCGAATTAAGTGGGGAAAAAAAAGGCATTAGAAGGCTTTAACTCCCCTTGTTGAAGCGCAGCCTTCATTTGCCGAAATCGGGTGTCAAAGCTGTCATTGTTTAGATGTACTTCTCTAGGTCTTCGGCCGCAGACTGGATTATGCCAAATAGGCCCTGCATTGCTACTAGGATCATGGACATCTTGCCCAAAATTTTAAATGCCATAAGGATTTGTTATGCTGACTACACTTATCTTGGCACATATGCATCATTAAAATCGTTTAGTTTGTTATATTATATGTTTGATCTGTCAATGAGTTGCCACTTGTAACTGTAGTCTTGGTGTCCAGGTGGTGGTGTGTCTCTGGCTTTTATCAGTTGCTGGTAGCTTCGTCTCGATCTATACGCTTGCATATATAGGTAAGAAATCTTTTAGCTTCATCGATATCTTTCTTTGTCATCAAAATGTAAATTGTGCCTTTTCATACATTTCTCCATGTGTTGGTTTTCTTGTGTTTGTAAGAGCCTTTCTGATGCGAGACCAGCAGAATCTCAAATTTTCTCCTGTTAATGATAGGAACAAATCTCAGGGATATGAATTCATAAATTCTTTCTTATTGACTTCACCCTTCTCTTTGTAAGTATTATTGTGAAATATGGTATGCTCCATGAAGCGGCTGACATAGCACCTAGCATCCAGGCGGTTGGGGAGTGCCTATGCAGTATGTAAAAAGAACTTTCTCAAAATATTGTAAGTTGTCTTTCATATTTTGACACAAGTGCATCTATTATTAGCAAGCAGTCATTAAGTGGAGCATTATAACTGTGTTCAGCTTAATTTACTGACTGTAAGGTTTAAACTTCAGTTAGTTTATAACTTGCTTCAAGTGAAAACATTATGATCAGGCTTTACAATCAAGTGGACACAATGAGGTGTAAAAATGCTAGGAGTATGTGCTAAATGTGTAAGATGTCACTGATTTTACGTGTACTCGAAGTTTTCATATGAACTTGCGGAAGTCCCATCATCGATGCTGTATAAATGATATTATGCTATCAAACAAGCTTGTGAATTAAGCCCGATCCTTGTTACATACAGTTGTCCCTGTATCCTATACTTCCTTTGTGTGCATCGTGCAAGCGTTGATATATTGTTTCCTTCCCCTTTTTTGCAGTCTTCATGTAAATCTATCATATAAACTCCTCTCTTTAATCTTTTCATGTTGAATTTCTACTGAAGTTAAACTAACATTTTTCCTGCACATCACATTATTTGCAGGTACCATTTTTTCCATTATAGTTCCCGCTCTGTACAGCAAATATGAAGTACATCTGAATCACTGTTTCGGCTTTGTGCAACGGAAGTTCTCAAACCGCTCCAATATAGCGAACGATGCTGGCAAGCTTCCACCTTATGCATCCAGGGATAAAGCTGCATAAATATGAGGGGTAACTATAGCAAACTAACTTTGTACATGATCTCTGTGCAATGTACCAAACCCTAGTAATTGTGCATGAGTTTTGTGCCCAATGGCATATACCTGCTTGGTTGTAACTGATTCACAAAATCTCTGAACTCCAGAAAATCATGTTGGATCACACGTAGCATATATATTGCAAGCTTTTGTTGGTGTTGGGTTAGTGAACGTCAAAAGGCCAAATGGTCATTGAAAGTTTGTTACTATGCTGTCATCGTTCTTATTAAAGCTGCCTAAGCAGAGAACAAGTTTCACCAACACGCTATGGAATCCACTGCCTTTCGTATCAAGTCTTTGGTAAAGAAAAGGGTATTAAGAGACGGAAAAGTAAAGCAATGATGATTCCTGAACTAATATATAAGTGCATGGGAGAACCAGAGGTTTTGAAAAATCAACCATCAAGACACAGTTGTTTTTTTTTTTTTTTCAAAAGTAAATTCCGAAAGATTTTCCTTTGGTCAATCTAATAGTCCGTAAATCCGAAGGATTTTTTAAGTCAACTTTCGTTAATAAACTCATCAAGATACAGTTATTGTACTCCGCAACAACATCTATGGGATGCACCTGACTCGTTTTCTAAACGAAAAGCCCTGTGAGTTTGATCTCAACAAACAATCAAGTCATCAACTCGGGGACAAGTCCCCAATGTGGCCCCTCGAAAAAACACAACCACAGAACAAAGTCCTCAATGCAAACAAATGGCTTCACAGAACCACAACTTGGTCGTCCATGGAGTGAAGATAGTGCATTTCCAAGTTCAGCTCCCTTCGCAGAAAATACCGAATGTGAGTACAAGTCCAAGCAATATGCATTTATATGGAGTACATCATCTCCACTGAGAAACCAATTCATCGATGCCTGCTCTCAGTTTCTCCTTGTTCTATTAGGCATCATTCCGTGCTTGCCTGAACTCGAACGCCAACTCCAGCCACAGCTTCTCGGTCAACCTGCCGCCCAACGACATCTCCCCTCGGTTCATCGAGGGCACCTACGTAAACTTCACAGGCGTCGTCGAGAAGCCGCCTAGACCTCGTCGGATCATACTCGTCAGGCACGGCTAGAGCGAGGGGAATGTCGACGAGAGTGCCTACACTAGGGTCGCTGACCCGAAGATAGCTCTCACGCATAAGGGAATGACGGAGGCTGAAACTTGCGGGCTCTATATAAGGGAAATGATAGAGGCGGATGCTGCGAGCGACTGGAAGGTTTACTTCTATGTGTCGCCGTATAGGAGGACGTTGGAGACGTTGAGGAGCTTGGCTAAGGCGTTCCATAGGAGTAGGATTGCTGGTGTCAGGGAGGAGCCTCGCCAGGGAGAGCATGATTTCGACGTCTGATTCATAATAAATTTTATAAACATTTTAAAACGGAGGGAATAAAAAAACATGACTAGTACTGTTACAAGCTCGCAATTATGCACCTATTTTGATAGGATGATGCCCAATCACATTTCAAACTTCAAGCCCAAATGCAATCGACCGAAGTGTTAAGATAACAAAAATATACAACTGAGTATTTCACTGACTGGTCAACCTCTCAGCTGTGCAATCGTTGCTCGATATTAACATTGATCTACTGTGAAAATAACGGAAGGGAACTTCCAGGACAGGGAGAAGATGCAGCTTGAGAAAGCAAAGCGTGCACTATATGGGCGATTCTTCTGTCGATTTCCAGATGGGGAATCCGCAGCTGATGTGTACGACAGGATAACAGGTTTTACTTTAGAGACTCCCCTAACTGGCTAATACTCGGTCCATTATATTTTACAATATATATATATATATATCGTATTATTCGATACGTATTAAAATATAAATCACGTCTGATAATGTTTCACGATAAATTTACAAAAAAAAAAATTAAATTTAATCATCGTTGCACGCATGTCAATTTTTGCATTGATATGTGTGCAAAGTCAAAACATCAAAATTTCCGGAGTAACAGAGTTCCCATGACAAATGCCCTAATATTCTAAGGATTTGTGGTATTGTAGGATTCAGGGAAACCTTGAGAGCGGACATTGACCCTGGACGTTTCCAACTGCTTCACCAAAGAAACCCGAATTTGAACGTTGTTATAGTGTCACACGGTCTAACCCTGGGAATATTTCTCATGCGATGGTACAAATGGACCGTGTCACAATTCTAAAGACTCCACAACTTCGGAAATGCAGGAATGGTGGTGATGGAAAGAGGCTATGGTGGAAGGTAATACCTCAATCAAGAAGTTCTGATAGACTATTCCTTTGCAGGAATATCTCGGTTGTTGTCATAGTTCTTTGATATCAGTAACTGCATCAGAAAATTTATGAGAACGAGAAGCGTCAAACATATCTCTTAAACTGTGCAGACAATAGATGCATATTCATTTTTAAGATATCAACCAGTATGCCATATCAACAGGTACAGCTTGCTAATGCATCACACAGAAGAAGAAATGAGGAAATTCGGATTGACAGATCAAATGTTGCTTGATCAGGAATGGTATGAAGTTCATGATTGAGCCTAGAGTCTATCTAGCTTCAAAGTCTATAAGTGCTTCCCAAAATCATCTTTGTCATCTATTACAATCTCTCTTGGCTGACTAGGCAAAAGCATGCAAGGCCAGGAGAAGTCAATTACAATTGCGAGTTAACTGGGCCGTCCTACTTCACCCACTTTGACGATGAAGACAGCAGCACGGCTTAGAATTATAACTCTAAAGACTTGGGTTCATTGTGGGAGAGGCGACCTGGATCATTGCCAAAAACTGATCATGTAAGGACCAAGTATTTCTTAAACATTTGTCATCATCGGTCGTCGTTATGGGACTATGACCTCAATGTAACCAAGACACTGTATGCTAATAGCTTATGTAGGTCGAAACGCTCATGAAAATATAAAGTGTCAAAAATCAAGAAAATCTAACACGACGATGTTCATTGATAGCACGTCGATATCAAACGACACATAACCAATGATGACTAAGCATGACAAGTGACACCTCAAAAGCACTTGTGTCAAGTAAAGAAACTATGAAATGATAACTAGCCGATCACATGCCAAGTTGTGAACGAGAGTGCGACAC
This sequence comes from Drosera capensis, assembly GCA_001925005.1. Lineage (NCBI taxonomy): Eukaryota > Viridiplantae > Streptophyta > Magnoliopsida > Caryophyllales > Droseraceae > Drosera > Drosera capensis. The sequence continues at coordinate 32,636 of LIEC01007521.1, forward strand.
ATCAGTCGCATGTGTCATCCTCTCATCGTCGACATCTGTGACAAGGCAGTTGCATGCCAACCTGTGAACGAGAGCTCGACACATTAGTCGCACGTGTCATCCTCTCATCCTCGATGTCTGTGATAAGGCAGTTAGCATGACACCTGAGCAACACGTGTCATTCCTTCGTCGTCGACGTTTGTGACAAGTCAATCAATGAAACTTCTATAAATAGGCAAGTTTAGGGTTAAGAGAGAGATATAACAAACACCTAAAGTAGTTTCAAGGGAGAGAAAAGAACAAGGACGAGACGTAGTCTAACTTAACACGTCGAGATTGACGACAAGTGAAGCTGACGTTTAAGGTGGGGCAAAATCTAACAGTTATGACAAGAACTACGCAAACGTAATTAAAGTAACTCTATGGGTGGTTGTTTTAAGAAATGATTCAAAATTCATGACTTTAACTACGTTTATGAGTTTATAACTATATGTATGGTTATTTTTAAAAAGTGATTTTAGTAATTCAACCAACCCTAATCGATTCATGATAACTAAGTCTTTATTTCTGCAAAAGTCATGCTTTATGATACACTATGATATGTTTTTAAGCATCAACATATATGCTTATCAGATCAAGTTTAAACAAGAGCTTTTAATAAGTTGTTTTGCAAGTTAAATAAGCCAAGGGAGTAAAATCACAATCAAATAATCAATGACGTACGTCGATGGGTGATGACCTTAGATGTATTGAATCAAGATAATGCTTAACAAAGCATGTCAAGTTATAAGAACTCGCACACACATTTGTTTTATGTTTTAGATGTCAAGTCTCTTTCTTCCTATGTGCGTTGATTATGGAAATGAGTAAGCAAGTGTTCTAAAAATATCTTTTTACATGTTTTCGCTACATTATTTAAATAACGTCTTTATCGTATCTGAAATCTCTTTGATGTAAACATATCTCTTTTACGTGTTATGTTATAGTTATTAAGTCATTTTCTCATTTTCTTTATATTTTTCAATAATTTCAGATAATTATGGAAATCAGAAAAACCATCAGTAGCGAGTGAATCTATTATCATGTCTTTTATGTTTTGTCATATAAATAAGTTCAACTTTCTATATTTTTACCAAATGATATAATAAAAATTGATATTTCTACTAAAATTTTATATGTATCACCCTAAAATGGGGCGCTCCAGATCAATTAAGCTGAAGTTAATTAGCAGGAAAAATGAGAGCATGAGATGGCTTTTAAGCTTTACCATTTTTTCCTGTAGACATTATGAAAATAGAGTTCACGGAAACACGGCGATGAAATGCTCCAACCTGGAATTTAATTCGTGGTGCTAGTGCGACAACAATTTTAAAGGTTTTGTCGGATAATTAGTTATTAGTGCAACAGCATGCAGCATGGCACAGCAAGCTTGTAGTACTCTTAGGACTCACGGTATATATGTGCAAAATACTAGCTTGTTTTCTGATTAGATTTAAAAATAAATAACCAATATATTTAATTTAAAATATGAGAAAAATATAAAAAAACACTAAATTTTAATCTTGGCGAATTTAATCTCAATTATTTATTTCTAGATTTAATTGTGGTACTAAAATTAAAACATAACACTAATATGCTATTATACAATCACTTATCATTTGCAGTTGAGTCTATATTAGTTTTATGCTAGTATCACTTTTAGTTTACGTTTAGAGTTTTCATTTAACAATTTGGTATATAAAAATAACATCACTTAAAGCAAGTCCAATCATAAAATTAAAATGAGTGTATTCATTGTTATAATTTGACGGCAAAAATATTTTTGACCCAAATTATAGAACATTTACTTCAATATTGGGTTCTATTTTAAAACACGATGATTACATTTTAGAATTAAATGGATCAAAAATTATAGAACTTTTGCTCTAATACCTGATTCTATTTTAAAATCATATAATTACAAGTGATTCTTAAATGACGTTACTAGGAAAGTTACATTCAAATTTGGTTCAAAATTTAGAATTAAGTTTGACTCAATTGTATTTTTACTCATGATAAAAACACTATTTTTATAATTTGATATCAAATTATAAATATAAAACCATATTTGACCCATAATTAAATTTATTTTTATAATTCATGATTTAACTTGTTTTTCTAATCTTAAAAATGCTTTGGTATAATGCGACAAGGTTTGATGAGCCTCTCTCATGTGGATTTCATGAGGAGCATATGGCCGCTAGGGCTGTAAATGAGCCGAGCTACTCGTGAGCTACTCGGGCTTGGCTCAATCAATACTCGAGCCCGAGCTCGAGCCGGCTCGAGTACCTAATCGAGCCAAGTCTGAGTACATTAATACTCGGTTCGAACGGTTCGCGAGCCTAAATGAGACTCCTATATAAATTATATATATTATTTACATATTTCATATTATAT
>LIEC01007522.1:0-22645 GCA_001925005.1 Drosera capensis
CCTCGCCAACAAATCTACAAACCTCGCCTCCCTCCGACGCCGCCAAGGCTCCACCTCTCAACCCCCGCGCTGGATCGCCGGTCATCTGACCAAATGCTCCGATACATCGAGCACGACCGAAACGGTCACCTGTACGGGAAGCACGTGACGGCGGGGATCAAGACGTGAGGGGGTTGGCGGGGGTGAAAAGGGGCGGGTATGATATGAGGGATTTTGTGGGGAAGTTGAGTTGGAGGAGGTGAGGAGTTGGAGTGTGGTTAGGGATTTTTTCTAGTGGATGAAGTTGCAGGTGGACGCAGTCTTATCCTTCCATTGTTATGAATGGTAGATTGCTGTGTGTATGTAGTTTTATAGTTGTTGTGGGGTCCATGGGAGGGGGAGGGGAGGGGTGGGTGTATAAGTCTTATCGTGTGAACAACAAACCCTTTCCTTGATCCGCCGTTCCAAATTTGATTAGGGAGTTTTATGTTGTGAGGTTTGTGAGACAAAGTTTGACCTATATTGGGAGATGATCAGATATCATCTTAGACAGATTTATCATGTTGTAGTAAAGCATCTATGCTATTGCAGTGTTTAGTGGATTAATTGAACTCTTGAAACTTCTAGTGTGGGTTTTGCATAGCTTAACGTTTGGTGCAAGTATTTTGAAACGGAAGAAGGATATGCTATGATTACTTAGATGATAGTGTTGAAAGGGTGTGAGTGTGTTGGTTTCTCACATCAACCATGAAAAAGGACAATGTAGCATAAGTGGATGAACGATTCATAGTTCATCACTCTGAGGATCAAATATCATCTGAGACTGAATCCTTGATAATATAGCGTTGTTTGATGGATCAACGGAGTCGTGAAACTCCGTGTTGGTTATTGCATAGTGTAATCATCGTTGCAAGTTTGGTGGAACAAAGGAAGTATGTACTATTATCTTGTAGATGATAGCGTTGAAAGAGTGTGAGTACGTTGGTTTAGCGTACGGACCATGAAAAAGGAACAATGTAGTATAAGTAGATGAGTGCCGATCATTCTATCATGGGACTCTCCACAAATCCGGGTGGAATGAATGTACACACGTAAGGCATGATGGTGGAGGGTTTCCAATCTTTACCGTGGAGGAAAAATAGAGTAATATATACAGGTGAAGCCATAACCTATCAGTATAGTCTTTTTGGGTTGAATCGGTTCATAAATGTGTGCTATTTAGGTTTAGTTTGGGGCCTTGGACCTCCTCGTTAAGCTCTTCCTGGATCCATGTAAGTTTATCACTTGATAACTTGTTGTTTCTGAATCCAAATTTACTGTCCTTATGTTTTATCATCTGTCTTCTTCTTCTGTCAAGAAACTTGAAGTTCATCTGCTTGCTATTGGAACAGTTAAGCTACCAACCGGCATTGTTGTTTACACCATGGTGTTGCGAGCTTATGGCCAAGCTGACAAGATCAAGTTGCCCAAAGAAACCTTCCTGGAGATGCTTGATGTGGGGTGTGAACCGGACGACATTACCTGTGGCACTATGCTATGTGCGTACGCTAGATGGGGCCATCTCAAGCCAATGCTCTCGTTTTATTCTGCTGTGCAGGATAGAGGAGTCACATTGCCTCTCTCGGTTTACAATTTGATGATGCCTTCCTTGCAAACGAAAGGACTGCATCAGGATGTGAGACAGATTTGGCAGGATATGTGTAGTATCAAGGGGGTGCCCAACCATTTTACCTTCACGGTTGTCGTCTGCTCTCTTGTGAAAGAAGGGATCCTCGATGAAGCCATGAAGGCATTCAATCAGATGAAGGGCTTTGGCTTTGTCCCTGAGGGGGCTACTTATAGCCTTCTTATAACTGCAAGTGTTAAAGCTGGGAAACAGGATGATGCGATGACTCTTTATCAAGAAATGAGATCCCGGAGATTAGTTCCAAGTAACTTTACTTGTGCTTTGCTTCTAACGCTGTACTACAGGAATGGAGATTACTCGAAAGCTCTTTCCCTATTTTTGGAGATGGAAAACTACAAGATTGTGGCTGACGAAGTCATCTATGGTCTGATTATAAAAATTTACGGCAGGCTTGGTCTTTATGAAGATGCTGTGAAGACCTATGAAGAGACTAAGCGAATGGGTCTTTTAACCAAGGAAAAAAACTTACCTCGCAATGGCACAAGTTCATTTCAGATCTGGAGATTGCCTTGAATACAGTGGAGGAGATGAGGTCTCGGAATATTTGGTTTTCTCAATTTAGCTATCTCATGTTATTGAAATGTTATGCAATGATGGGATATTTGGAAGCTGCTAAGTCAGCATATCAGCCTCTATCCAAGACTGAAGTCGCCGATGCTGGTATCTGTAATGGATTGACGGAGTTGTTATATCATGGGCGGGGTACTATGAAAGAAGAGATAAAAAATTTCCTCGTTCAAATAGCAAGAGAAAACTGTTCAAGTGTACAAGGAGCTTGATTGGACAGACATGAGAATGAGTAGTTTCTTTGGGGTTGATCCTCGCAGGTGTTTCATACATAGAGTTCTCATGTGCACGTTTTGGATCAAGCCAACTGCAGATAGTAAATGGTAACTTATTTCCATTGGCCTTGGATGTAAAGTTTCTCAGTCTTATACATATTATACTCGGATCACGTATACAGGTGATGACAATTTTTGGTTTGTTGATTTACAGTTAGATTCTGGATTGGATTTCCCAAATTTTACATAATTCTCTCATGCTAACGCAGGTGATGTATCTGCTGTTGGCATTCTTCTGTGATCCGTGATTCCAACTGGAGTGAATCCTCCAAATGCCACAATGAATGGCCTTGTGTCCTCAAAGGTGGCTGGTTAGACCACCTGAACTGGATGTAATTTAAAACAACATGACTGCAGCTTGGTTTGATAAATTCAGATTCTTCTCTAATTCAGAGTCAGTGTTCTGGTGATGCTTCACGTTGTGATGATGACAACAATGGCTACAAGTATGATGTTACTAACGTCGCGGTTGACAATATATTTCACCCGCATCTTCGCCTGTGCAGCTGCGGTCAGTCGCTCTACCCGCTATTGACTCTTGATGAGCTTCTCCTGCTAAAAAAATGTGCTTTTGATGGTGGTAAATGTTGATATAATTATTGTGGTTGAGAAATACTTCATCCTTGTAATTTAATCTGCTTATTCAAAGTTTCAAACTAACATGGTGTTACTGGTTCATGATCACGTTGAAGCTTAAGTTCAGATTTTCGGAAGTCTTTTGCACTCTGTCACAGTCCTTAAGCTAATCAATATGACATTCTTGTTTTCACATCATCCTGTAACTTAGAACTAAGAGACAGATCCCAACGATCGTATAGCAGGAGTAAATGAATGGCAAGGACCAAGATTTAAGATCATAAGCACCTTATATAATCACCTGACTAAGAAAATGGAAGAGGGTAACAGGAACAGAAGGGCACAGTACTAAGCATTGGATTTCTAAATGGTGAGGGTTGTGATCGTCATCCAGGTAGCCAAGTATCCCAGTATCTTCTTCAAGGATGGTTCTCGAGAAGCACCGGATTTATGAGGATGCATGGGCAGACCAGTCTGTCTAGGGGCAGCAGCTGGAGTGAAGTTGATGAACTGAGCCGGGGGTTGAGGAGAAGGGGTGGCCGGCAGAGCTTCAGGAGGAGCTGTTGGAATAGGAACATCAGAAGAACAGGCAGGTGATGGCGGAACGCTGCCGGTCGCTGTCAACACCTTGTCTACTCCATGGCACCTAATGGACTTTCCTGAAGTGCAAATATTGGGGCTTATGATTCTCGCGGCGTTAAGCAAAAAGCTCCTCCTGCCATTATTGGTGATCCTAAGCACGTAATCTGGCTCTGAGGATGGGATCACGGAGCCTGTAGGAAAATGAGTAAGGTCATCCAACAGCAAAGGAGAAGGTATCGAGTGCCTGAGCAAGAAATCCAGCACGGAGTTCTCAGGGATGGTGACTTCTGCCAGTGCTCGGTCATTTGGCATCAAGAAGGTTATGTTCCCAGGGATTTGATTGGCCGGAGACATATTCAACAGCGTGACAAAGGTGAAGTGATTGGCCGTCTCCATCTCATTCTTCGCAGTGCCAAGATCATGTGTCGTGGCTATAGGGTTACTAATAGCAGCAGAGTAGGACATGAATGAGGTCAAGTGAAAGGCGGAGAGGAGGATGGAGAGGATCGCATTCAGGGTAATAGCCATGTTGTCGACTTTGTTGTTATAATTCACTAGATGCCAGGGACTTCTTCGAGGACTACTTAGAGGGCACAAGAGCGAGGTAGATGGGAAATGCAGGGAAGCTGCCTCAACAGGTAGTCATGGTTTCTGTGTGATCATGATTTCGGTAGAAACTAGAAACGCCTTCGCTCTTATAGCCTAGTTCGAGCTAATCCTTAGCTACTCACATCACGCTAATGTTTTGCCTTGAGATCTGTTGGCCTACATCTTGCCTATGTTTTGCCACCCCACCGCCTGATACCTACAACACGCCGTTTGCACAGCCTAAGCAATATGTAAAAGTAGAAGACTTGGGACTATATATTTAAAATCCATATGTAAAAGTATGATTCTGGTCAAAATTTGAACGACGGGGATTATCATGCATAAGTTGCACCTGAATATGCTGAAGGAATGCAGGCGAGACTCGGCTACTGTGCAATAGTCAAACGTATCTGTCTGAATAAGGGGAAGGCTTGAAAGAGGGATGATCAGATATCTATGACTATGTGTTTCTACTCTGCTGTCGCATTTTGTTACTGTTGTCATTAAGCTGTCCAAGAACATCTCTTTTCTTGTGATCCTCAGCTAGTCAGCTGTTGATAGAATCGCCTCCTATTGTAAAAATAAAAGATAGTTGTTCCCAGCGGCTTACTTTTATGATGAAGTTACTCCTCACCATTCATGGAATGAATAATCCAGATTTTTACATTACAGATATGATATCTCATGTTTCCCACCATAGCTACCTACTGTTGTGAAAAATGACGAGAAAGCGATACAGTAGGCCGGAAAAGATTATAACTTTCTCATGCTTCTCAAGTGTCTTCTGGAACTCCAAAAACGCTGGAAAATCAAGGATTAACAAAACCATCCTAGAGTGCAGTTGAGGGCGCCGGCTGTCTTTGTAAGTAAAGCGACTTCCGAGGCTGGTCTAGCACTGAAACTTGATGCTCTAGAATAAATTGTTTCTGCCTTATCCCCCGATTGAACAAAGAAAGCTCCATTCAACAGCAGATCCCCGTCTGATCTCCAATTCCATTTTCGCCATGCATTTTCTTTTGACCGCTCTCGTTTCGTGACCTGGAAAAACACAACAACATGATTTGCGCCTGTGCTTGATTCATATGTGTAAACTTTGTCGACAATGACAGAGTTTTACCATGAAGAGAACCCAAGTACGTAGAACAGTCAAACGCATGATCTGAAACTTGTCGCATCTACTTAGCAATAAGATAATCTCTTTTACTTATGTTCTTTAAATAAATAACAATAGCAAAGGTTGTTACACTGAAAATGAAATCGCACCTGTTTCCTGGATTGATCGTTAGGGGCGAGGAATCTGTTGCCTTGGCTATTGATCGTTGGTGAAGCGCTACCACCGATGGCATACATTTCCCAATGGGTGTAGTCATTGTTCACCACATGAAAGTATCCTAGTCTACATCTGCGCGACAAACACATAGACGACATTCAACATCATAATTCACCACAACTCATTACCTTCGTCATTCAAAACAACCCAGATACTCCCTTCTTGGACAAGATTCAGAAAGAATGAGATATACACAGTTTTAACTCTCTTGCGGACAACAGTGACTCTTTCCCACTATTACCTTCTAACATACCAGATTGAAAATCTTTCTTATAGATTTACCTCGGCATCCTTTGAACAAGCCCTTCTCCAAAATGATTGAAAGCTATTGTAACCTGCATGTTCTTGTCCTCAGTGTTATCATCCTTGTGGCCCAACAACATGACCTTGTTATGGTGAGTCATGTAATTGTTGGATATGGTAATAGCAGTGGAGCCTCGAATGACGTCGATCAGTCCGTCTGTGCATCTAGATAGCGAGCAGTGGTCGACCCACACATGTTTTGCTCCAAGTATTGAAACCCCATCACCATCTGATTTAGTTCGCCACCCAATGCTCTTAGGCGAGACCCTCACATAACCGCTATGACCTGGCTTACAGTCGTGTATGCTCACGCCGTGGATTATGACATTGGTCACGTAGTGTATGCTGATGCACGGGCCATCGGCTATGTGCACATTTGCTCCTCTGCCGTCTATGGTCTTGAAGGAGCTCATCATCAGCTCTTGCTTGAGCTTGATCACCATATCACTCGCAAATATAATCCACAATGGTCCATCCTGTATAACTCCGTATCTAAGCGTCCCTGGCTTTGGATTCACGGGATCATCGGCAGAGCTTGTGACAATGTATATATCACCTGTTCTCCCTCCAGTGGCATTCTTTCCAAAACCAATGGCACAATCAGCCAAGCGCCTACGGTGTCTATCCCAGTGAGGATCACATCGCCAGCATTCATCTATCGGGTTGCCACTTCTACAAGCGCCAGACAAGGCTGCATTCCCCCTGGATGCTTCAATGCTCCTGCAGCATGGAAGAAAAGTGACAAACCGTTAAGAACAAAGACTGATAAGTAACAACTACAGGCACCTGCGTGATGGATCTTGTTGGTGCATTACTGGTTTACTTGTTGAACCACTTTCTCAGGATCCTGAAATTTCGATTGCAGAAGGAAGTTGGTAGCGAGAAGCGGGAGTAGGAAAAGAAATGCCATATTCTGTTCCTGTTTGAGAGTGGAAGACAGGTGAAGAAGATAGACTTAATTAAGAACCGATGGAGACGACAGGATTAAAGAGTGTTGCTTGAATTGCAACCATTTCTTGATTTCCAGCATGCTGGCAAACCTCTTCTTTGCTCTCACTGCACCTTTCGGATGGAGCTTCGATTTAACAGGCAAACTTCTTTGAGCATGCAGAAGACAATGCTTCCGTTAAAATTTCCAGCCACTCTACTGGACCTGCTTAGATGTTCCTACCGCTTGACAGCGGAAAGTTAAAGGTCTGAATGCTAAGGCTCATGCTCTGACTTGATCCAAACATATATATACCGCCATAGTTTCATTCCCATGCATGATCAATTTGTCAGTGTTGAAACTACAGAATAACCTGCGCAAGAATGAGAAGGAAACAAAAAGAAAATTTTCGCTAAATGAAACTTTATGTACAAGTCTAGACATAAACCAAGCTGTACGGAAATCTGTACACAAACCAGAGTCACAAGCTGTTATCATCTAGACATTAATTAAAGAAATGCGTGATGACGGAATCATAAGATCAAATCCACAAGAAGAACAGGAATCTAGTGACTGGTGGCGCTTTAGGTACTGTGATCATAGATCTCAGAATAGCCGTCTGCAGCATGCCTTCCTCTTTCTTCCTCGGCAACCTTTTCCTTAGTTTTCTGTCCAACTTCACCAGCTGCCTTTGCAACTCTACTGAAAGCACTGGTCATCCACGAAGTCCCCGTCAATACATACGGATTCTTCATGATGGCAGACGCAGCATTGCTCACAGTTTGCTCAGCCGCTGCAAGTGCTGTCTTTGTTTTCTCGGAAACCTGAAACTTCGCATCCACTTCCTTCATCTTTCCGTTCACCAAGGTTTTGCCCACAGTAATCTTCTCAGTGAGGCCAATTTTCTGGTCCAATGATGCAACTTTAGCAGATGCCCTTGAGGTCAGTCCATGCTTTTCGTCCAAAGACTTGGCTTTACCAAGGGCATCTTTTCCCAAAACAAATCCTTTTGCTAGCATGGTGGTAACTATGTCCTCCGCCTTCTGCACAGCAGATCCTACGCCACCAACTGTTCTGTTCTCCAATACCTGCAAAAAAGCATCAAACCAGTTGGTTTTGTGAAGAAAAAACTCTGCATTGATAATTGAAGTGTTGATAGATAACATCTAACAGTGTTGATGATACCAAAAACATCCTGCGCTTACTGTAGGAGATAAGGAAGCAGCGGCTGGAGACTTGTAATCAGGTGCAAGAGCAATGGTAACACTTTGGTCCACAATAGCTGCTCCCTGGATGGCAAGCCCGAACTCAAGATGAGTGAAAGATTCAAGTATTCTACTACCCATGTATCATACTGAGGGAGCAATACAAGCATGACTCAAGTGAAGAGATGAAAAAAAATACAAAAAATTCAAAAGCACTTTTAAATCCGACATACAGAAAGAAGAACTGCAGTTTCAGCGCCTTGGGTATCCTTGAAGGTAACATATGCAGTCTGAGACCGTTCAGTCTCACTGCAAGAACAATAGCAAATTAACATGAGTTAGTATACGTGATGAAAGGGAATCTCTTGTTTAGGGTACAAAATGGAAGCAGATGACTTCCAGTCACATCCTCAAGCCCGCTGCTTATGCTAATGAAGTTGGATAAGAAGAGCGCGAATGTATAACTCACCTATGCAATTCAACATATTCAATATCTCCCCAAAAGGAGAAGAACTCCTTTATGTCTTGCTCCGAAGCTCCCAGGGAAACATTGCATACTTTAACTGTTTTGATCTGCAAAGAAAAGAGCAGAATCACAAAAAACATACAGAACAGAATTTGTTGACATGTGCAGAGAGATCAAGTTCATAGAGTGAATCGGTAAAAAATAATAGTAAGGTCGAGAAATTGAATAATTTAAATTCAAATGATAATATTATAGCTGACCTTCAAGAAAACGGCAAGAGTACACTATCACTAATTACAGTAAACATATAAATCCCACAGTACAAAAAAAGTGTCGTTTTCTCTATTAGCATAATAGTCATTCCTTTCACAGTGCAAAATACTGATGCCTCATCTTCCTACAAATGAAAGATCGTAGGATCTCATATTCAAATCTATGGTAGTGTCCATGATGGAGGGATTATTATCCACTTCAGCATTTGGCTTCATATCACTCAAATCGTCAAATGAATAGCTTTCCTCATAAGAAATTGCCACATCTTAACATTTAAGTAACTGTACAACAACTAGCGTATGAGCAAAAGCAAGACCCTTCCTTATTGATGGTCACCTAGATTAGGATCTTTGCACCAAATTAGAGAGGGTTGACATACGGTTGACCAACTAGAAATAAAACTATTAACAATTTTTAGAGGACAAGCTCAGTCTGTGAATCACACTTACGTCGAGAATGTTTTCGTGATAGGTTCAAGTCTCCGCCAAAACAATCTCTCGTTTGAACCATTTGAACTAAAGAACACCCACCGACACGACATAAATGTGTCCGTGCCATTAATTGAATCCAATCCAATTCGACCAATAATCTAAAACAAAGACGCCAGATTCCAACCCCTGCGATTTCCCTAGCCCTAACGAGTCCGTTTATCAGTTATCAGCACCACCTGATCTCACGATCCACAACAGACATGTAAGCAGCAAAGCAATGAATCATACCAAGCACGAATTGCACCGATCATATCATCTGTATAATAACACTGAAAGTTACAACTATCAAGAGAACACGAGACAACGGAGAGGGATTGATATACTCACCGACGACATGGAATCCAGATGAGATCGCGGAGCAACGCGGCGAAGTCGACGGCGATGGAGGGAAGAGGTGGTGGAGAGAGGAGGACGGCGACGAGGAAAGAGAGGAAGAGAAGGAACCGTGGAGGAGGAGGAGAGACCGGCATGACGCTGAAGTTGAGTCAACAGGGGGTATTGTTACCTGTGTTTGCCTGTTTGGGAATCTAGTTTGAAACATTGTTCCTCTCAAAACATCAAGAAACTGAAAATCAACGAGGAGTCCCTTCACGCAAAAATATGTGCACTATTTTCTAGAAATCATTATTTAATGGATTTGTAATTTGTTTTTATATCTATACTCTTAGATTGTATCGTAACTATTGTCATGAACAAAATACATAATTTATTTTATAATCCCCAAAATTACATTAAAATTGATACTTGATCGATATGTGATATCGAATAAATTTTGTCCCAATAAATCTCTAAATCAAATTAGTTTATTAGTTAATTATGTGATTTAGTTTTTGTCAATTATTGGTTTTGACCTAATTATCCTAAAATATTATGTATAAAATAAAAGTTTTTTTGAATGAAAACAATGTTGTTCTTTTCAAACAAAATTATTTGAAATACAGTGTTATATTATTTTCAAGATTATTTTTCAAATAAGAATTTTAGTTCACATAATATATCAATCAAACCAAAACATCGGATATGGTTTATATTGAATTATCCCTTTCATAACTTATACATAATTTTATTATTTTCAATAATAATAATAATAATAATAATAATAATAATAATAATAATAATAATAATAATAATAATAATAATAATAATAATAATAACAAACCAAAACATCACTTTTATCACACCTCATCCGCATCATCCCACCATTTTTCCCAAATCCTCTCTCCTCTCTATTGACGACGTTGATTTCCGGTTGAATCTTCGGCGTCGAATTCGATCGGATATATCAGTTCTTATAATTCGTTTGGGAGGGACGAAATACTTTTTTTTTTTTTTGAACAGTTTGACGTAAATCCCAATATGTTCCTTTTAGAAGTAAAACACGATAGGTTGAATCCGCATCTCAAAATGTTGCTCGAACACACCCAAAAAAACAGCCCAAAAACTCCAATCCACAGTCGCCCATCCATTCATCACCGTTATCCAAATGCTCCGATCACATCCATCCGCTGTCTCTTGTTCATCATCCACACCAGTCTTCTTCGCCACCCTCTCCCCTTTCTCTCGCCCCGTGTCTTGCTCCCTCCCAGCTTCTCGGCTCTCGATTTCTCGCCACGGCGAAGCTGCGGTGACTCCTGGCGGTGATGGCAAGGATCTGAAGAGTATTGCGGCGAAGAGGAGAGGGTGGTCGTTCGATCGGGAGAGTTCAGTGGGAGATGATTCCGATGTGCTTCCGCTCCCCATGACTCATCCTGAGTCATCTCCGGTTTCGGCTGAGGAGGTCGACCGCCGGCTCCGTTGCGACCCTCGAGTAGAGGTATGTGTAACGGAACCTTTGATTCTCTTCTCAGTACTGAGATTATACGATAACGCATCGATTCCATGGGGAACCCCTCATTTTGTTCACAGACAATGGTAAAACTGCCTGTATCTCAATCTGATAAAAATAAGATCGCATACATCATCTCATTGTTTGCCAATCTTGATCATAACAGGATAACGTGGGGTATTGTTCTGAACATACATCCAAATACAAGAACAAAAGCTACTGCTAGTATTTTACATGAATGTAACGCGTTCGAGTTTGATATTGTTAAGGAGGTGGAACTATGCTATCCGTGGTCTCTTGTGCCTAATTGGTGGTGATGCGATGATGTTCTGAAGTTACAAGAGTGACTGTGGAAATGATTTCATTTGTCGATGCTCGTTAAGTAGGCATTAATTGGTTACATTAAGATCTCACAGAGTTTATACCTACTTGCTTCCCTCATTTGGGTTATTGTTGAGTAATGTAGGATGATTGCAAGAGGGTGGTTTATGAGTGGACTGGACCGTGTCGGCGGTGCCAAGGATCAGGATTAGTGAGCTACTACAGCAAAAGGGGGAAAGAGACCATCACCAAGTGCATACCATGCCTTGGAATCGGTACCATTCTCGACTGTTCTTTTTCTCTGATACCTTATTTCCTGTAGTCTTCTTTTATCCTGATGTGGTTTTTCTACCACGTTCTATGCTTAATATCATCTCTAGATTGCCTTGTTCAGTCATTCTTGGAGTTTATTGTATATATAAGTCTGTTGGAATGAATGTTGAAGTACATATATGGTTCATGTCTTCAATCCTGTCATACTACGTCAAATAAGTTTAATGCAGCTTGGAGAAAATTTTAGTACTGGAGGTTCAACGACCTCGATGCTAGTGTCATCTTTATTCTGGAATATGTGCTAAAGTAGTGCAATATGTAAGTACTGCTCATATATGCATTTCTCTCCTGTGCACTCTGAGCATGCCCAAAGTCCTGAGTTATCATAATTCATAAGAGCAAGTCCAGACTACACAGTGATCGACTCCAAGCTTATCACGCCAATGTACACGAGAGCAGATACATTTTGGGGATGTTATATCAATTCTCAATGGAGCATATACACTTTGGGCATGGGACCCCTCCAAGAGACTAAGAGCAGTCGGATGGAAGGTTTGAATTGTATCACTGCACTAAGTTTCTGACATGAGCATTCTTTTTTTTTTTTTTTTTTGGGGGGGGGGGCTTGCCTTGGCCGAAGTTAGCGCAATCTCATTTTCGCAGACCTTTTGCTTTGAGAGCCTGTTGAATTACATATAAAGGCTCAAGTGCGTTTGCAGTTTGCAGTTTGCACACTGCTCTTTCGTGTCTTTGTTTTGGATACCAATCGCTAGAGGGTGCACTTCTACTGTATATGCAATGATATGGCTCTCCCTTGGCTTTTAGTTCATTTTACTGAGTCTGAGTTCATGATTCTCTTGGTGTTGCAGGATATGTTCATAAGATAACCCACCGAGAAGGCATTGAAGTCATGGAAATTTTGGATAAGGGTGAAACCTTGAGTCCTTGACAAGTTCAACCTTGAGCCGGGAGTCATGGAAGATATGGATAATGGTGAACCACTTGACAAGTCGAGCAAGACATGGCTGCAACTTGAAAGTGAACATATTGTCCATTATCTGCTAATAGGCCCGTGGCAGTTCGTGTTGAAATTGCTTACACATTACATTGCATAGTTAGAGACACCGGAGGCTGCAGACGCAGCTTATAGAGAGAAGCTAAACATGGAGAAATTTGTCTCTGATTAAGGATATGGGTTGGGATTTTCACCGTAGCCAAATACATAGCCGTTCCAGTTGTATTACATAGCATGATGAGATCCTGCGCTCTGTTTCCACAATCGGTGATACTGTTGTATTCAAATGGATTCAAAGAATTGGAGATTGTACGAGTTTTGTGATCCCATTGGTTCACTTTCTCTAATCTCAAGTGACATTGGAGTAGTTTAACTTGTTCATATCCACGAAGCGGAGGTACAGATCAATTTGTATGCAGGTTGTGTGCGACATGATTCAAGGATTGGAGATTAGAGGATCGATTGACGGAAACCTTTCCATAGCACCACAGCATGTCTATTTTCCAACCAAAGACGCTCATCAAATCGAACACTTGTTGATGAATCTGGTACAAAAATTACAAATCATCTTTGTTGAAAACGTGGGAAAGTACATCCACCCGTCTGAGAAGCACGACAAATAGTTAGTCTGAAGGGATCAATTTTATATTGGATTAAGGTTTATCAACCGTGGAAGAGCAATGATCAAACCAATGACTAAGTAATATCAGCAAGAGCAATCCTCCTTTGAGCAAGCTCAGCTTTACGAAGCAGGCTTTCGACAAGTAATAACAGAAAACTTGATCAAATCCTTCTTGTATCCTTCAATCATCAGCGGCATCACCAGCGCTCCTCTGATGGTTTTCCAGCCTGATCAAATCAATGCTTCTGGTGAAAATCATACAAGGATGTAAAAACAGACTGATCTAAGGAAGCTTCCTAGCCGATCTACCTGTTTCAAGCTAAATCTATCTCATCCTGCAAATTGATCAGTAGAACTTACCGCTGCGCAGAAGGGATGTCAGGCCCTTCCATGTAAATGCCGACTGTATAACTGCAGGCCAGAATGGCGCAACATATTGAGACCAGTCCGCTGACTTGATGTCCTGCAGAACAAAGTCCATGACATTGAACAAATCAGCATTAGTGTCATATTGATTTCAATAAGAAGGTTGTGTCCGAAAAGCTTCGATTAAATCCTCCCTCAAAAGGAGGTCTGAATGCTCCTGAGTTTCTTTCTTGACTTCCAGCAACTGCTATCAACTAGTATCAGTTTCTTTCTAAAATGGAAATCTTGCAGCTTGAATGCTCTCAAGTTTTCATCCATGCTTGCAAAATGGGCTAAGATACTCTTGCAGATATAGGAAAAATGATAGGATTGGAAAGATTTTGTCATTATGGACCTGAAGGGAGAGCGACTGGAGTAATTTAACATAATCAGCGGTAGAACACCAATCTGGAAGATAATAAGAATCGCATATCTTGTCCAACAGTCGCTTCTCCTCTGGCCGCAAAGTTTCTTCAGAAGGAGAGAGATCCCTGTGGCACCATGTTACTATTATTATGGTTGCTCCGGGTGCCGCTACCCTGGCCAGCTCACTCACAAACTGCAGGAAAACTCAAGCCAATTGAGGTATAAGCGGACATCGTTAATTACAATCAAGGATAAGCATTTGTAAGCAAGCTGATTCAGTGATGCCTAGTAGGAGGCGGCGAAGAAGAACCATTTTCTTGTCAGGCATGTGTTCACCACTCTCCATGGACCAAACCAAGTCGAATTTTCCATCAGGAAATGGCTGTGCTAAAGCATCCGCGACTTGAAAACGAACCTACCAAGCAAATGATTTCAGAAAGAATTTTCACAAAATGAGCTCTCCACAACATTAATCAATAAAGCACACCTTATATCCTCGTGAAGTATAATGCCGAAGAAATAGGGAGAATTTTCGCACCACAAAATTGCAAAGACTCTTAAGATTGGAAGTCTTACTAGGAAGGCAATAACATTATTAACTCTGTGTTGAGTTGAATTAAAATCCCAATTTGCAGCAAACTTGGAAAACATATACTCCCTCCCTGCGGTCCATAATATATACAACATTTTCTTTTTTGGGTTCCTAATTTACTTGCAACTTTTTCTTTTTTAACCAATATCTAATTTTAAAAAAATCATATTAATCATATTTTATTACAATACACCCACTATCTCTTATCACAATAATCCCAATACCCTTACAAAATATTCTTTTTTCATCAAATTCCACAAAAATTCAACACATATAAATTCCCGTATCGGTATCAAACGGTTGCTAGTATTATGGGAATAATTCCATACCCTGTCTGCCAATCCTTGTGCATCAGCCAAGGCTTGAGCTCTTTGAGCTTGGACTGGGCTCAATGTAATGCCTTGACAGCTGGCGCCGTACTTCTTCGCTAGGTATCTCGAGCTCCCTCCTATTCCACATCCGACATCAACAATGCTCCTAGGCCTTTTGTTTGGATCATCTACAACCCGAATCAGCACCACCAAATAATCAGAGAGCTATTATCTCATCATATTCCAACATGAAAAGTGCTCATCTCAGCATAATAAGATGATCCAAGAGTAGTAAGATTGGTGGCATTCATGAAACTTATGTGGATCTTTATGGCTCAAACTTCCCAGCTCCCAGCTATTCTGATAAGAAACTGACAAAGTTACTAGTTCCCAACTTCCTGTCTTTTGTTCACCTCTGGCACGTCTTTCCATATTAATGAAACAGGAAAAGGCAACAGACGCTAGAATTTAGTCAAACTACAATGAAGAACAACAAACTCCCCTCACGGCTCTTTGCGCAACAAGCCTGTGTCATTTGGATTATACATAATTGATATAGCCCAAATCACATTGAAACATATCAAATAATCTAACTCTACCAAGATTCGAGTTGATATAGAAGATCTATATACCTTAATGCGACTTAATCACCATCAAATCTCAGAAGCAAAGGCGGGGCAGTGCACTATCCGATTCCACTATGCTAGCATAAAGGATAGCAGGATTCGAACTTGATACCATCACTCACAGGGAAACTCTATTGGGTATTCACACGACACACATTATCCCAATGCTACACGGATCCAATAACAATAAAAACCATTCCAACACGATTCCTAAATGATCATCAGCACAATCAGAATAACAATATATTCCCGTCCCAGGATCTATACCTGAAACGCCGGCAAATCTCAGCGCCTCTTCGATCATCGTGATCTGCGCACCCCTGTGATCATCCAACGAGACCACCCCATCCTGAGGATAGTACCCGTGATGCATATGTTCACCCCATATATCCTCCCAAACCCCAGACGACTCATCATACAGCTCCGCTATCCCTTTCTTCAGCTCCTCCGTCGTCCGTCCCTTCACCATCTCGACCACACCCGCGCTCTCGGCCCTCACACTCCCCGCCCTCGTCTTCCCTTCCCTTCGCCTGCCCGCAAACGAGTACTCGAGTCTTCGATGAGTACTCGTTCGCGGGTAGTGGTGGGATCGGAGATGTGATCTTGAAGATTGGTTGGATAAGATATCACGGTTGTATGAGATTGCTGTGGCTGCAGTGGTCATGATATAATAATATTAATAATATCAAACCAAAGCTCACTTGCTCACTCAACAGTTGTGAGTCAATTGAGAGTTGCCGGATTTTTATCATTGGTTTGTTCACTTGTGATTACCAATACGGCAAGTCTTTCATTCGAATCTTGCGACTTGTGTGGGATTGGGTGACTGCTTTTTGGGCAGAATGAATGGACGGATGGATGGCAGATGGCAGATACGGCTTCAAAATGAGAGTAGGAAAAGCGTCCACACAAACGAGCGTGCTACATAATTTGTCATTTTTACATATACATAATTAAAAAATGATTATTAATAAATATTAAAATAATATGTTCGTTTCATAATTATTATAACGATATTTATTTTTAAAAATTTTATTTTTATTCTAAACAATATTAAAAAATTTCAATTGACAAATGATTAAAATGTTCAATTTTATTATTATTGAAATTTCATAACAATTTTTTAGAAAATAATGTTTAATTATTATAAACTTAGCATGAAAATATGTGTTGTGCAAATATTTTGGGACAGAATGAGTAATTTTTTTCATCTTAAAATTTTTACAACGGCACACATGTCTATGTGTGATTTAGTATGATAAAAATTATTTTTTATAAAATTATTGTGAGACATTAATGATAGATTAAGTTATGAATTTTAATCCTAAGTCAATTTAAGATTATTCTGACATCGTTAAAAATAAGAACGAAACATCCGAAATATGTGTAATTGTAAAAATTATGAGACGAAAGAAGTACTAAAATTTACCTGTGAAATTTAAAAGTGTTATACTATATTATACTTCCTCCGTCCCATATTATTGTCACGTATTGACCAAAAACTTATGCAAGTACTAAAATACGTATTGTTACGTATTGATTTGTTATTTTTTTATGTCAAAAGATTATCAAAAAATAAAAGATAATATTTATTTTTTGGACCATCCAAATAGAAAAAATAACAAGTAATATGGGATGAAAGGAGTATTTTTTATGTTAAAAGGTTACCAAAAGAACATATTTCATCCGTCCCAATTTACATGGAATTTTTTTTAGCAGTCTCAATTTACTTGAAACATTTTCTCTTTTAGCTAATATTTTATCAAAAAAATCATATCAATCATATTTTTTTTACAGTACATCCACTATTTCCTCTCATAACAACCTCACTATCTCTAAAAAATATTCTTTCTTCATCAAATTCCACAAAAATTCAACACACATACATAAATTCTCGTGTCGGATCAAATGGTTATAAATGTTATGGGATGGATGGAGTAACATTTATTTTGAGATGATCCAAATAAAAAATATAACAATTAATATGAAACGTAAGGAGTAGTTTTCTTGTTGATTTTTTTTGCCAAGGCCAACCTTCCAATTTTTAATGCAACTTCTCGCATCAAATTGTTTACGCAATATAAAATACCAATGACATTTTTCATGCCAAATATAACTAGCTATATAGCTAAAACCAAAATTTAACAACAAAAATGAAGCCTATTGAGTCAACATGTGATATGCTATTGGTAACCTCACTCATTGAACTTGCTCTAACATGAGAGCCAAATTTGAAATATGGGATAAGATATCCTCATTATTAATAAAAGGATTAATAATGTCTTTATTATTAATTAAGGCGATTATTTATCTTATCCCAACATATTAATATTGTATTTGGTAACAACAAGATAAAAATGATGGAAAAAAAGAAGAAATGATAAAGGTTGATGATAGTATGTGACGGTGATAGATAGTAATGGGCAGTGGGCAACTAACTATGACAATGTGAAGGGGTGATAATGACGACGTGACGTCAGATGACGACAGAGACAAGCGACAGGAGACGGAAGTGACTGACGATGGGAGACAATGGCAACGGGCGATGACGACGATGGGTGACGGGAGATTGTGGTGGCGACTAGTGACGGGCGATGATGACGATGACGATGACGGAGGCTATATGCGACAGTTGCAATCAATGAGGGATAGCGAGTGACGTTCTGCAATTGAAATCTCTTATCCTGGTTGGTGAGATTATTAGTGACACGGAAGAAATTGTGACTATTAATGAGGGGATAAAGACCCCTATCTTTATGGGTGGGATTGTTAATCACATATACATTTTGCATATCAAACACAAGATTACTCTGATTAATAATCTCATTTGTCTCTTATCCTATATACTAAACGAGGTATAGGAGTATTGACTATTCAAATGTAATGAAGTATATATCTGTTAAATTTCTCGAACTTGTAACTTCTGTCTAAAGAACTGACCTAATATGATCGAATATTATTTTATATAAAAAAAAATATGATTTGATGTTAGCGAGATCGTCTCCATTCCATTGAAATAATGTTAAGTTATGCAATTTGCTTTTACTAAAAATAATATTGGATTGTTTTGTCATGGCATCGCATAAATACACATAACTTATTTTCTTAATATGACGATGAATTTACTTATAACAACATCTAATTGTCTAATAACACGATACAAAATCTACTGCAACAAAATACACAAAATCAAACTGCTATTATTACTGTATGTCTTTTGTAAAACGGACTGACCATTCAATATCCTAATTTTTGCAAGGAGAACATCGTCAGTATCGCTGCAACAATTCATCACTTGACCGAGTCCCCGGACCTGCAGCTTTCCTCCACCAGCACACCTCTCCCATCACTGCTTCACTCTCTCCCTGCCAAAATATGGCGACCACCACATCCGCTCCTCTCCCAATCATCTCAGGCAAGCAATTCTCTAATCAATACCATATATGAAATCAAACCCGAACTGCATCGAATCGATAACATCTAGGGTTTCGTGCTTGGTCCGGATACTAAACAATGATTCTCGTTTCAGATTTGAAATCTATTGATGTGAGATTTGACTGATTTGATTGGATTTTGTGGTGGTGGGAGTTGGAAACTTGTACGTTTTGTGCTTAGGGTTATTATTGATCAGGGATCGCAACGGCTTTAGGGGCCTTAAAGTTAACTTTGAGTGTCTCGAAGCAACTGTGGTGTTTGTAGGGAAGCGTGTTTGTCGAGGCGAACGTGTGTCGTGGGAGGGATCTAATGTTGTTTTTTTTAGCGATTTGTCGTGGGACGGTAGTCGTAGTTTAGGTTATGTATTTTTTTCATGTAGTGTAGGAAATTGTTGCGTCTAGTTGAACTACGGAGTTCTTTTAATCGAATGTTGACTAGTGTGTACGGTAGCAAATCTTGTAGTACTAGTATTCTTTGAATGAGAGGGAGCACTTGTTTTTTTCCATCAGATCGGAAAGTTCGAAGCTCATAGTTTTTTGTAGAGGGATCTTGTTTTGAGATACTAGTGTGATTCCCAGCAGTTTAAGGTTCCATGTGTGGGTTGTATGAGGGATTGCATTCTGTATTTTATGGTAATGATGTTATTGCAGGTAGATCTCGTCTCAACGTAGGTGAGCTTCCAATCCAGAATCGCTACTCGTTTGGGAGAAGAACCCCAAATACACTTTGCTTGCCTGCCAGACGCAGATCAGCCATTTCTGCTGAGTATAGGTATTCATGACACAATTCACATGCACCTCGCGGTAATATTGGGGGAACAAAGGTCGCAAAGAATGTTGTGGTTCCTATTTTTCTCTGACTAGCTAACAAAAAATAGTTCATCATCAAAACTGCATGATGCTGCCTTCTAACTTGAAGGCGTGGGCATGTTGTGGAAGTTAGGAATGTTTATTCATTCTCGATAATCTGTTTTTTTTTTCCTCAAAAATTGATAATCTTAATTGTATAATATGTTTAGTGTGCGATATTCTCTCCAATTACTTGATTTACTGGCAAGAGTAAGGGGTTAAAAGTTTGCTTGATTAAGCCTGGTAATGTCTTATTGCTTTAGAAGAGAGCAACCTCTGCCTTCAATCTGATTCTTTTCTGTTCCTCTTTTCCAGTGATGGTAGAGGTGGCGGCGGCGGTGGCGCGGGTGACTTTTTTGCCGGTGTACTCGTGGGAGGTGCGGTTTTTGGAACTTTGGCCTGTGTTTTTGCTCCACGGGTAAAAGATCCTGCTTGACCTAGCTTTTTATTCCCTGTTGAGTGAGGATTTATTTCTCGGTGAAATCTTTAAGGATACAGAGCTCTTGATGTCTCGACTCTTAACCTGTTGAAGGTTTCAGTCTTAAAAGTAAGTTTGTGAAGGGCTAGTTATGTATTCTATTTTCTATTTTAGATGCTTCTATCACTTTCTAATACAACACTACCATAAATCCCCCTGCTGGCTGCTGCTTTGAGTTTCTTAGCATCTCCTTTTTTGGGGTCGGTAGATAGTATATACCCATCTGTGGAATGATCTAGGCCTGCTCGCCACTATGCAAACCTCCACAATGAATCCGTTTTTCTGAGAGCAGCTTTTCGTGAATCTCACAAGGTTTTGACGGATGCAATCCCTTTGTAGTATGCTCCCATGGTATCTTCCACTTGTAAAAGTCGAGTCAACTTTCCAGCATCAGCATTTGTGTCAGTGGCTTGTGTTTGATGCCTGTTCTTATCGTTCTTTTAGTGACTCCATTATGTTTTGGACAGCATTAGAATACTAAGAATAGTTGATGGAAGTGAAAATGGAGAACTAGATGCGAATACCATTTGTTTATTGAGAGACGATAACTATTACCTCGCTTGTTTACCGACAAGATGTGCTGTAGTTTTAGGTGTCTGAAAGAATTTCGCAAGCTAGCTGCTAGCCAACTCAAACTTAGCCTCTTCTTTCGTCTTCACTTCCTGACTATTGTTCATAATTGTTGCCATTCAACTACATTATGAGTAGTTCCATGTCTGATTTCCTAAGCTCAAAAAATTATCCTTCATGGTTTGTGGAGTGTGGTGGGGTATCTCTTCTCTTTCTGTTAGTTATCTGCAGGCTTACTGTAGAAGAGTGATTTAATTATGAAACAATAATGGAAAAGCTTACAGTTCTGCTCCGAATCTGTAAATTGCTTCTTCATGTTGTATTATTGTTTAATTGTTCTTATCCTTTTTTCGGATGCTTAACAGTTAACAAAGCAATGCGATTGCATAAAGTTAATAACATACCATTATATACTATGATACACATCGTGTCCTAATAAAGAATCCTAAATTCTTGAGCCTTCAGGCTTGGTGAACTTGACAATCGTATATCTGTAACTAATGGAGTTGCCTGCAATATATGTGTAAATGGAAACTCAACTCGAAGTCCCTCGCCGAAGCTTCTGTGGCCTCTGAAGTCTGAGCTTCAACCTGAGAGCTGGTTTGAGAACTCACCATCAAAGTATGAATTAAAGTGATTCAAGCCATACCTAAAAATAAGGTAATAGCAATTAATTTTCAGGAAATTCGAGCGGATAGAATTGGATTAGAAATATAACGTTAGCTATATCATGGAAAGGGGTTTTCCTTTGAACTTCAGGTAACTGGAAATACCTCGTCTGATACTCATGTCTGGTCCGCTACAAAACCTTCGTGTGTTCCTTGAAGCTCTTCTTTCTTCTCATCGTGTCTGTTTTATTCTTTGCTATCATCCGAGAAATGTCTATTGAGGTATTATTTCAAAATGTGTACATCCAAGAGAGAGAAGCACATAAGTTAGAAAAGACGAGTGGTCTTCTTTTAGCAGTGGCATGAAGGACCTGCTATATTTTTTTTAATTCTCATTTTGATTCTGCACAAGTTGTGCGCAGTATTTTGTCAAGCTGTTATGTCTTTTGTAGCCTGTACACCATTCGTGAAAAAAATCTCTTACTGCATGCTATGTGGTTTATTATTCCGTTTCTCTTGTCTTGTAACAGATAAGAAGATCCTTGCTGAATGAAGATGAGTATGGATTCCGAAGAGCTAAACGACCCATATACTATGAAGACGATGACGGCTTGGAGGTACCTATAAAAAGCTCTTAACTGAATGCCGACCGTATTTCAGTTTTGCTCTGTTCAGTTTGCTACATTGCTGTAGAAGTTAATTTGTATTCATTTCTTTTATTTTGGCCCCTGGATAGCAGAAGACGAGGCAAACTCTAAATGCGAAATTGAGCCAACTGAATTCTGCCATAGACAAGGTATCGTCTCGCTTGCGTGGTAATGACGTGCCATCTCCAGTGCCTATTGAGTTCGAGAGTAACATGGATGTCTGATTCGGCAATGTAAGACTGTCCGGACTAGCTTGCTATGTTATTGAGAACAAGCAACTGAACTGAACATGGAGTATGTGTTTTTCCCAGCATATTTGACAGGAATCAATCGTTTGCTTTGCTGTGATGTTTTTGAAATGACAAATTATCTTCGAATCATTGGGATTTTTTTTCTTTTATACTCGTATATAAAAGCTCTGTGGATTTCAATTTGAAAAAAAAAAAAAAAAAA